>JACEFZ010027527.1:17500-75000 GCA_014155875.1 Cepaea nemoralis | reverse complement strand
TTAATAATGACTATTCTCCGTGGTGCACGAGAATTTCCTCATGAGAAGCACGTCAAATAGTGGAACGGAAGTGTTCAGAGGTGAATATGAATATGCCTTGCGTCGTTATCCGAATTGACGTACATTACTGTAAAACAAGTTTGGTAGCGTGAATTGAATACATTTTCGCCAAAACATCAAAGAAATGTCCATAATTTCAGTTGCTTTTGGACATATCAATGATACATTCCTTGGGTGAGGGTAAATACAAGACGGCAGGAAACATTTCATAACGATACAACAAATACTTTTTCAAAAACAATTGAACGTGAATGAGAGCAAACATGTGTGAACGCACTATACAGTAGATGGCCTGTATCATATCACACAGAGTTTTGGGTGTACGTTACAGCTGGACCCATACTTCTAGACCAGTCATCATTGGGGCGTTGTTGTTAATATTACGATGGCTGCCTTTACTTCCTAATAAATCTCCTGGTGCATAGTTTAGGCCTAATCGACCAGGAATCTCAGATAATGAAAATAACCTCATTCGAGGGGGATTTGAACACATAACCACCATGCTAGCCGCTGTTCTGCCACGGCAACCACGTGTGTATGCAATGTAGGTAAAACTAATCATACCGGGGATGTGAATTTCTTATATGTCGTGGCAAGGGTGCAGGAGTCCAAACAAGTGTGGAACAGCTGTAGTATAGATTTGCAATGATTTTACGATTTACATTTGCAATGTTCATGTGATGTATTATGATATTCTTGTATAGTGTTGGACATTGCGTAACCCTGCTTAAGATTTGTCAGCCATAGTAGTGATGTATCAGTCATAGTGTGCTTATTGGTGGTGCAAGTTCGAGGGATTTCAGAAATATAGTTGGAACAAGTTTATCGTGTTATTTTTGGACGCCTCCGGCCCTTCCGTACATTTGTATTCGGGCGTATAGGGTCAAAGATCGCCCTTATTCACGAGAGGAAAGTAGCGGCAAATGAGAGGAAAGTAACGGCAAATGAGAGGAAAGTAACGGCAATTGAGAGGAAAGTAAGGGGGAAAATATCTACCAAGAGGAAAGAGTCTGCTTAGGTTGGTTGGTTGGTTGGTTGGTTGGTTGGCTGGCTGGCTGGCTGGCAGCTTGGTTGGCTGAGTGCTTGGTTGGCTGGGTGCTTGGTTGGCTGGTTGGTTGTTTGTTTGGTTGGCTGGCTGGCTGTAACCCTCCGAAAGACTGAGTTTTAACTGATAAACCCGAGATCCTGTAGTAGATTTGGTCTGAGCTCTGACCAAGGCTTGCAGATATTGGCGTGATGCCGGTGTGACGGCTTGTCTCCCGGATGCCGGTGTGACGGCTTGTCTCCCGGATGCCGGTGTGACGGCTTGTCTCCCGGATGCCGGTGTGACGGCTTGTCTCCCGGATGCCGGTGTGACGGCTTGTCTCCCGGATGCCGGTATGATGGCTTGTCTCCCGGATGCCGGTGTGACGGCTTGTCTCCTGGATGCCGGTGTGACGGCTTGTCTCCCGGATGCCGGTGTGACGGCTTGTCTCCCAACCAGGCACGGAAAGGCCATCTGCACGGGGCTGTATTGTAGAGCACTCATTTCCCTCTCCAGGCTCAGAAACCATCGGGATATGCAAGACAAGAACTGCAACTTCACATCTGCAAAGAGACATGTCAGCATGTCAGGAGGCATCGTTTTCAGCACATTGGGACGGATGGGCTAGGTTTAGACCTGGTTCGATGAGGTTTCCTTTCCGGCTGTTGGGTACGTCATTATCCACAAATCCTAGACCAATGGACATATTTATATTATTTAACTTCAAGAATGTTTACAGCAAGCTGTTGTTGGTGAATGTTTACAGCAAACCGTTGTTGGTGAATGTTTACCAGATTTTCTACCTGAATATTTAAACTTCTGGTGAAGTTGGGCTGTGTTTCAAACTCTCTCCAACAGCATGAAGTATAGCGCCGTCAATGCAATCCGGCAGACAATGAACTACAAGTAATGAACTTGCAACAAACTCTTAAAGCAATATTTTAATTAGACAAGCAAGAAGTGTTCAATTACTGCCTGAAATTGCATTCATTTTGCCATACTACCATATCTTGGTATTTATATGCATCATTAGAAAATTTATTTTGGTTTATTTACTTTGTCTAACCAACATCGCGTCTTTCGTGATAGATTTTAAATTACATTCTATTTCCCATAATTACCATATCCTTGTATTTATATGCATCATTAGAAGATTTTATTTTGGTTTGTTTATTTTTTTCTAACCAGTATCGCATCTTTCATGATTGATCTTAAACTACTCACATATATGCCTTCTAATGGTTGTACATTCCATTTCATAATATGTAACATGTGTTCTTTTTCAGCTTTATTTGAGACTAATTTTCTTATACCTAGCAAGCAGAGGTTATGTGGAATAAATTTTATTTCCCCATCTTATGGTTCTGCGTGTTGTGACATAACTTATGGTATCATTAATCTACTATTAATGTGTGTGCGTGGCGTAACGTAGGGTCTCATTCATCATCATCATCACATGTCATGCCGAAAAGCGTGGGCGGTCATGTTTCGCCATCTCAAACGATCATTAGAGTCGTGGATTTGCTCCATGTTCATACTCGACCATGCCACACGGCCAAGCCGTCCAGATATTTACTTCTCTGCCTTCCCCTTGTTCTTTTCCATTCCATCTTGCCAGTTGTCACCAAGTTCTCTAGCTCATGGCCTCATTAATTTACCAGTAATGTGTGTGTGTGCGTGCGTGCATGCGTGCATGCGTGCCAGTCTTCCTGGCCTAGAAGTTAAACGACTTTCTCCGTAATCCCGTTTATCCTCGTAGGGTAACGCAGCGCGCGAGAATTGAAAGCGGTTCTCGCCGCGTTGGTAACTTACATGATAAGTGAACCGGCCGCTCAGAAAGCAATGGCAAACTACTGAGCGTAAACTTGCCAAGAAATCAACGACAGCAGTAAATTACTAGTGTTGACAGCGATGTCCTGTAAAGGATATGCGGACAAATAATATGTACGCGACTTTTGGTGATCTTGTGGCGGTCCCGCCCAGGTTGGGAGCAATAAAACACATCCGCGTTAGTTGGTTTTCCATCCTGTAGACCAAAAGTGGGGAACCTATTTTTTTTTCTGCAACGGGTCATTTGGATATTTAAAACACCATTCGTGAGCCATACACAATTATCCACTTTAAAAAATATCCAGCTACATGGTGTTTGTAAAGTCACACTACACATTGTATGTTGAACAATTTTGAAACATTAATTACATGACGTCATCAAACAATCTGCTAAACAATTCATTAAATTAGTTACAATAGTCACTGCTATGGTCTAACGCTGGTTTGGGGAAGCTGGAAAGTACCAATAAAGTATGCATTATAACTTATTCAACAAATTTCTAACCGTAACGCGAAGAGGAGGTTGTTTATCAGAAAATATTGCTATAAATCTTTGAACAACCATCCGTGTGTATCGACCGCCATTTCGAAATATTTGTTCAACTCAAAACACGCTTTCTTCCGTTGATAACAACATTCTGATTGGAGTGCAAAGAATTACTCCAGCGGACGATAATTATTCCCTGCATTTTGTTTCAAGGTGAACTATGACGTAATTTTTTGATGACGTCTTTTACTTCATTTTTCAAAATTGTTCTACATACAAAGTGTAGTGATACTGCAAGCACCCTGTATATTTGGTCAAACATTTAATTAACTCACCCCTGATATGATGGTTTGAACTGATTCTCTTAGTTGAGGCGTGTGAGCTTAGCCTGTAATGATGATGTTGCTACTAGATTTATCGATGATTGTTTATAAAGCTTTTAAATGTATAGAATTTCGGGTTCCGCCTGCGGTTACCTTGACAGGACCAGATACATTGTTTCGCTGGCCTTATACGGCCAGTGGGGCCGGGAGTTCTCCGCCCCTACTCTGAACGGCTGAAAGCTGGAAGTACTACCGTCTATCTCGAGTATAATACATCTTCTTCTTCTTCTTCTTCTTCTTCTTCTTCTTCTTCTTCAGCGTTCCGAGCCATTGAGGTTCTTTGCTGCAGATACAATCCGTCTCCATTCGTCTCTCTGGTTGACCTTATCTTGCCAGTCGCTGATTCCAAGTGCTTGTAGGTCTATATATATTATCTCTCCATCGTCTTCTTGGTCTACCTCGGTGTCTACGGTCATTTATTTCCTGAGTGTAAGTGAGTTTTGTTTCCCTATTATCTTCCATTCTTTCTATATGCCCCAGCCATTGTAGTCTATTAGCCTTCTATTTCCAGAATTGATTCTAGTTTGTATTTCTTCCCTTATGATGTTGGAGCAGTTGAAGATTGTACCCAGGTATTTGTATGTTTCAGTTCTTTTATTGGTCAGATTATCTATTTGTATGTGGCCAGAGTTTTTAGCCATTCCTTCTCTTGAAATTACGCACTTGTGTATAATGCCCATCGTTGATTAACTCAAAATTTTCTGGTAAAAAGGCTGCTTTTAAAATCGAATATGACGTATTTAATAATATAAGCTAATAATAATAATAATAAATCGTCCCGAAGCAGTTCCTGTTATGAATCTGGAGTGTGATAACACCGTCCCATTTTGTTTGCCTGGGAGCAATGAGAAATATGTAGTACATCGTATAAAAGGCACCCTGGTTTTAGTAGACAGGGGTGAGTAACTACTGCGCGTATTACACGGCAGATATGATGATAAGTCCAGCGCCTTGGCGTTCCGGTCGTTCAAGCTCAACTTGAGGACGTTCTCCACAACCCTGTACCAAATGCTGTCTCCACGAAAGCTGTGTTGTAACAGCCACACACGGGCTCACTCGCTGTACTGGAGTTTTTGGTGTAGTAACTGTGGCAGTAGCGACTGAGGCTGTTACAATCAGATGTGTTTTAACCGTCACGGCAGCAAATCAACACTACCTGTAGGAGGCTGTGTGATCTCTAGGTATGGTGTCCGCCTCGAGTGCTGGAGGTCCGGGATTTTTTCACGTGGACTTCTAGTAACAAAATTTCCCCTGGTCTCTGGATAGTGAGATCGGACTCCCGTGTGTATTGTTGCGCACTTAAAAATTCCCTTGGCAGTTGGAAATCGAAAAAGAGTAGCCTACCGGCGCCGCCCGAGCAAAATTTCGAGTTAAAAATCTATCCAAAGTATTTCAGGATCCTCGCCGATGCAACGGAGTTCGTGCACTGAGCTGGGTTATACCCGTGTGCCGTGATGTTGATCTGTCGATTATACTAAACTAAACTAAACACTACCTGTAACAATAGCAATCCTCTCACTCTCTCGCTGTTACCACCAGTTGTGTTTGCAGCTGTTACCACCAAATGTGTCCTTTGCCGTATCTTGATCGTATTATTTTGTTTTCCCGCGTTTCCATCCTGTTTCAGGAAATTGCGGTCAACATCAGCATCTTTCAGCTGTATCTTGTTTCCCAGGTTAGATTACGCTCATCAGCACGCCACGACTTTCTGAGCGACCGGCTCCATACTCTCATAAGTCACTGGCGTGTCTCGAACCGCTTCCAATTCTCGTACGCTCACGTCAACCACGAGAGTATTCGGGGTTACGGAGAAAGCTGCTAACGCCACGGCCAAGGAGACGGCTTCTTGATGGTATAGCAGTTCATTATTATTGGCGATCACGTGATCTGCTCCTCAAACTGGACTTGTGTACCACTGATAACACAATTCAAAGACTGAAACAGTCCTTGTAATATCTGAAATAAATACCTGAAGAACTTTTAATTAGATAACGGTGAGAATTATTAGTAGTATGACCATTCGCTGGCTGTTGAACAAAGGGACAGTATAACAGAGTTATAGGAGTTGGGAGGCATTAAGGTGCGCAACGTAATGGTTTTGTTATGGAGCAGTGCACGGGTAAGCACCATAGTAGGAGGTAGCTATGGGGGGGGGGGGGGGGTGTGGTGTGACGACAGAGTGGTCGGGGGTTAGTAACCGCAGTAGTTGACCATCGGACCGGTCGCATGTTTGGGATACATCTGGAATGTTAGCGGGACTCTTGTGTTTTTATAAATCTCAATTGTTGTCAGCCAACTTGAGTATACTGCTGTGCCTTCGTTTGATATGAGAACCTTCGTTCGATATGAGAACCCAATAAAAATTGAAACCGAAGGATATGGAGTTGAATTATCTGTAATTCAAGGTTAACGACTTTGCCTCGACTTTTGCCTCCCCTACACTGCTATAAGGGATCGCGTATGTGAATGTCCTGAGTCCAGTGATGTCGGTTCTTAGCTCAACTCAACTCAACTCAGCTCAACTCTGAACTAAAAATAAACACCTTGTCCAGAAATGTCACTTTTATTAAGCAAAATTCACCAGTGGTTGCAAACAGTCCATTTCCAATACAACACTGAGCACATTGGCACATAAAACAAACGTCCAAACTGACTTCTCTAGGCTAGGCTTCTAAACTATCAAAAACTTTCCCCCACTCACAACTTCTCGCATCTCAACTGATTTCTTAGGAGTGTTTCCAAGGCACCAGGGCCAGGTTCTATCCTGACCAAGACCTACTGACACGTCCTAGTCGCGCGTCCTGGACAACAGGTCCCTTCGGGGTCCTGGACAACAGGTCCCTTCGGGGTCCTGGTTAACGTCATTAGGATCGCTGATTCTTCCGAAGTCGGAGAGTATCTGCCTGCACGGCGAGGACCCACCGCCCTGCGCAACAATAAGCTAGATATGGGACAACGGATACTCACGCAAACCTCAGTCCAGTATGACATCACACTGATGTTGGACAACAGGATGTCACCATCCGACATACAGGACTTCAATGCTGAGTTCACAGCCAGCAAACACAATCAAACAGGTTATCAAGCAAGCAAGCAACTGATTTCTTCTGGTTTGACTTTAGATGCGAATTTCGAGCTGACTAGCTTAACTTCATATTCTCTCCAAAATCTATTGTCTCAAAATATGAACTTTATAAGTTTGAGTCTAAGAATTGCGACCTCCTAGAATTTATCAATCAATACACACCTGAGTGAATCTGAGGCTAAGTATTTTTATTTCTTCTCCAACCCAATATAATCTCAGTCAAAGACTAGAATCCAATCTATGAATTCAACCTATGAATGCCTCAGTCTATCTATCGCAACTTGCTGCTCTCAAAAATGACCCCCTATCCGCGTGTCGTTTCATCATGCTCCTGTCGCCACTCTGCTCTATTCTCCTCCTCAATCTCAAAGCTCACTTCAACACGTTTTTATGCTAAATTCTAAGTATTCTTGTTGCACTTGACGTAAACATATCTAACCTTCACGTCTACTTCGTGTAATTTCACCTCTCGTGCAACCACTCTGACGAGGACGTTTCTCACCCGGACAACACGAAACACCAACCTTTAACACCCAATTTCAACGCAATAAATCCCGATGTGTTTATATTTTTTTTTCTCTACTAGTCGCACTACAGTCGGGCTGAAGGCGAAGGAGTTAAGGGCATTGTTCGTAATCCCGTATACTCATGTATGAAACAGCTACGCGAGATTCGGCAGCGGATCGCGTCGCGCCGGTTACTAACCGAGGTATGTAAGCCGGTTGTTCAGAAATCAATGGCAAACTACCGAACGTAAAACTTGTCAAGACATCAACAGCAGCTAAAAAATGCTGGTGTTGATTGCAATGTCCTGTAAAAGAATATGAAAAGGGGGGGGGGGAAGTCGCACAACTCCGCTGACCATCCCGCACTATACGACCTTAAATGCGCAACTAGGACGTTGTCCGATCCTTAAACCTAACTCGCTAGGCTTGGGGTACGCTGACCCGAGTACGCCACCCCGCCGTACCCAGCCTCATCTGTTACAGTGTTGCAGAACTCGCCCTCCCCTCTCCAGTGACAGAATCGTGTTTTGTGTGCAAGACTTGTCCTCCCCTCTCCAGTGACAGAATCGTGTTTTGTGTGCAAGACTTGTCCTCCCCTCTCCAGTGACAGAATCGTGTTTTGTGTGCAAGACTTGTCCTCCCCTCTCCAGTGACAGAATCGTGTTTTGTGTGCAAGACTTGTCCTCCCCTCTCCAGTGACAGAATCGTGTTTTGTGTGCAAGACTTGTCCTCCCCTCTCCAGTGACAGAATCGTGTTTTGTGTGCAAGACTTGTCCTCCCCTCTCCAGTTACAGAATCGTGTTTTGTGTGCAAGACTTGTCCTCCCCTCTCCAGTGACAGAATCGTGTTTTGTGTGCAAGACTTGTCCTCCCCTCTCCAGTGACAGAATCGTGTTTTGTGTGCAAGACTTGTCCTCCCCTCTCCAGTGACAGAATCGTGTTTTGTGTGCAAGACTTGTCCTCCCCTCTCCAGTGACAGAATCGTGTTTTGTGTGCAAGACTTGCCCTCCCCTCTCCAGTGACAGAATCGTGTTTTGTGTGCAAGACTTGTCCTCCCCTCTCCAGTGACAGAATCGTGTTTTGTGTGCAAGACTTGTCCTCCCCTCTCCAGTGACAGAATCGTGTTTTGTGTGCAAGACTTGTCCTCCCCTCTCCAGTGACAGAATCGTGTTTTGTGTGCAAGACTTGTCCTCCCCTCTCCAGTGACAGAATCGTGTTTTGTGTGCAAGACTTGTCCTCCCCTCTCCAGTGACAGAATCGTGTTTTGTGTGCAAGACTTGTCCTCCCCTCTCCAGTGACAGAATCGTGTTTTGTGTGCAAGACTTGTCCTCCCCTCTCCAGTGACAGAATCGTGTTTTGTGTGCAAGACTTGTCCTCCCCTCTCCAGTGACAGAATCGTGTTTTGTGTGCAAGACTTGTCCTCCCCTCTCCAGTGACAGAATCGTGTTTTGTGTGCAAGACTTGTCCTCCCCTCTCCAGTGACAGAATCGTGTTTTGTGTGCAAGACTTGTCCTCCCCTCTCCAGTGACAGAATCGTGTTTTGTGTGCAAGACTTGTCCTCCCCTCTCCAGTGACAGAATCGTGTTTTGTGTGCAAGACTTGTCCTCCCCTCTCCAGTGACAGAATCGTGTTTTGTGTGCAAGACTTGTCCTCCCCTCTCCAGTGACAGAATCGTGTTTTGTGTGCAAGACTTGTCCTCCCCTCTCCAGTGACAGAATCGTGTTTTGTGTGCAAGACTTGTCCTCCCCTCTCCAGTGACAGAATCGTGTTTTGTGTGCAAGACTTGTCCTCCCCTCTCCAGTGACAGAATCGTGTTTTGTGTGCAAGACTTGTCCTCCCCTCTCCAGTGACAGAATCGTGTTTTGTGTGCAAGACTTGTCCTCCCCTCTCCAGTGACAGAATCGTGTTTTGTGTGCAAGACTTGTCCTCCCCTCTCCAGTGACAGAATCGTGTTTTGTGTGCAAGACTTGTCCTCCCCTCTCCAGTGACAGAATCGTGTTTTGTGTGCAAGACTTGTCCTCCCCTCTCCAGTGACAGAATCGTGTTTTGTGTGCAAGACTTGTCCTCCCCTCTCCAGTGACAGAATCGTGTTTTGTGTGCAAGACTTGTCCTCCCCTCTCCAGTGACAGAATCGTGTTTTGTGTGCAAGACTTGTCCTCCCCTCTCCAGTGACAGAATCGTGTTTTGTGTGCAAGACTTGTCCTCCCCTCTCCAGTGACAGAATCGTGTTTTGTGTGCAAGACTTGTCCTCCCCTCTCCAGTGACAGAATCGTGTTTTGTGTGCAAGACTTGTCCTCCCCTCTCCAGTGACAGAATCGTGTTTTGTGTGCAAGACTTGTCCTCCCCTCTCCAGTGACAGAATCGTGTTTTGTGTGCAAGACTTGTCCTCCCCTCTCCAGTGACAGAATCGTGTTTTGTGTGCAAGACTTGTCCTCCCCTCTCCAGTGACAGAATCGTGTTTTGTGTGCAAGACTTGTCCTCCCCTCTCCAGTGACAGAATCGTGTTTTGTGTGCAAGACTTGTCCTCCCCTCTCCAGTGACAGAATCGCGTTTTGTGTGCAAGACTTGTCCTCCCCTCTCCAGTGACAGAATCGGTTTTGTGTGCAAGACTTGTCCTCCCCTCTCCAGTGACAGAATCGTGTTTTGTGTGCAAGACTTGTCCTCCCCTCTCCAGTGACAGAATCGTGTTTTGTGTGCAAGACTTGTCCTCCCCTCTCCAGTGACAGAATCGTGTTTTGTGTGCAAGACTTGTCCTCCCCTCTCCAGTGACAGAATCGTGTTTTGTGTGCAAGACTTGTCCTCCCCTCTCCAGTGACAGAATCGTGTTTTGTGTGCAAGACTTGTCCTCCCCTCTCCAGTGACAGAATCGTGTTTTGTGTGCAAGACTTGTCCTCCCCTCTCCAGTGACAGAATCGTGTTTTGTGTGCAAGACTTGTCCTCCCCTCTCCAGTGACAGAATCGTGTTTTGTGTGCAAGACTTGTCCTCCCCTCTCCAGTGACAGAATCGTGTTTTGTGTGCAAGACTTGTCCTCCCCTCTCCAGTGACAGAATCGTGTTTTGTGTGCAAGACTTGTCCTCCCCTCTCCAGTGACAGAATCGTGTTTTGTGTGCAAGACTTGTCCTCCCCTCTCCAGTGACAGAATCGTGTTTTGTGTGCAAGACTTGTCCTCCCCTCTCCAGTGACAGAATCGTGTTTTGTGTGCAAGACTTGTCCTCCCCTCTCCAGTGGCAGAATCGTGTTTTGTGTGCAAGACTTGTCCTCCCCTCTCCAGTGGCAGAATCGTGTTTTGTGTGCAAGACTTGTCCTCCCCTCTCCAGTGACAGAATCGTGTTTTGTGTGCAAGACTTGTCCTCCCCTCTCCAGTGACAGAATCGTGTTTTGTGTGCAAGACTTGTCCTCCCCTCTCCAGTGACAGAATCGTGTTTTGTGTGCAAGACTTGTCCTCCCCTCTCCAGTGACAGAATCGTGTTTTGTGTGCAAGACTTGTCCTCCCCTCTCCAGTGACAGAATCGTGTTTTGTGTGCAAGACTTGTCCTCCCCTCTCCAGTGACAGAATCGTGTTTTGTGTGCAAGACTTGTCCTCCCCTCTCCAGTGACAAAATCGTGTTTTGTGTGCAAGACTTGTCCTCCCCTCTCCAGTGACAAAATCGTGTTTTGTGTGCAAGACTTGTCCTCCCCTCTCCAGTGACAAAATCGTGTTTTGTGTGCAAGACTTGTCCTCAAACGTCACATCTGATGAGTGACGACGAGCATTGGAAGGTTAGCCAGACCGGGGAGGGCAGAGGGTCACACCCGTAGAGGTTCCCCACGCAGGGGCGTCACTAGGGGGGTGCGGGGGGTGCGGGCCGCACCGGGTGACACCATCAAGGGGTGACACCAAAATAAAAACAATTGCAAATTTGACAAAGCAGACATAGCAAAATAACAAACATTTAACTTTGTCCGAGTTTGTCGAAGTTCTTTATTTATGTTTTACCTGAAGTATTGAAGTTATATTGTTCAATTTGTTTTCTTTCTTATGTCCTTATTAACTTTTTGACTTATTTTACAAACATTACTATATGCGATTATATATGGTACAGGAACACTCGGAAGAAGACCATGGTGAAAGTCTAGAGGGGTGACACCAAGAATTTACCGCACTGGGTGACACCAACCCCAGTGACGCCACTGTCCCCACGGGCTGGGACAGTGGGAGTCATACACATGGTTTTGCCACCTTATCCGACCTACACTCCCACTGGATGATGATGATGAAGATGATGATGATGGTGATGATGCTGATAATGATGATGATGATGATGATGATGATGATGATGATGATGATGATGATAATAATAATGGTGCTTATTATTATTGTTGTTGTTGTTATTGTTGTTGTTGCTGCTGTTGCTGCTATTATCATTGTTATTGCCTTTATTATTATTATTATCGTCACCGTCATTGTTGTTGTTACCATTGTTATTGTTTTTATTATTATTATTATGGTTGTTGTCGTTGTTGTTGTTACTACTGTTATTGTTTTTATTATTATTATCATCGTTGTTGTCGACACCATTGTTATTGTTTTTATTATTATTATTATTGTCGTCGTTGCTGTTACTATACCATTGTTACTATGTTGTTACATTTAGGGCCCATTCACACATATGATGCTAGACCACTATTATCATAGACCAACCCGCACTTGGTGGGTGATGATGTCAGAGTCAAATCGGCCGCCTTTATTTCCCCAAAACATTTCTTGGTACCCATTTTAGACCGAGCATTTTAGGCTGAGCGGTGGCGTAGTGGCTAGTCACTCGCCTGCTGACCCTGTGGTTATGGGTTCGATCCCCAGCTGGCC
This sequence comes from Cepaea nemoralis, assembly GCA_014155875.1. NCBI lineage: Eukaryota > Metazoa > Mollusca > Gastropoda > Stylommatophora > Helicidae > Cepaea > Cepaea nemoralis. The sequence continues at coordinate 62,779 of JACEFZ010027527.1, read as the reverse complement.
GGAATACAATTTTACAATGTCACCTGAGCTGCCAGGATTACCCAGCACACAATAGGTCCTGGGGAGCAAAGGAGGTCGGCAATATACTGGCCACGTGACCCGCCGAACGCCGATTGGTCTATACAAATATGGGTCTAGCACAGTGGTTCTCAACCGGTGGGCAATTCCTCCACCCACCCCCCACCCCCGCCTCCATGGGGGAATTTCGGGATTTCCAGGGAGGGGGGATGAAGATTATTTCAAGATTGCGTTAATACAATAACCGATTACTTGATATTGTTTTTCCCTTCATACGTTACGGTTCTGTACGTCTCACCCTTCTAAAATTCATTTTATAAAGTAAGTAGAACCACAAATGACGTTTTATGTGGACGTCTAGACTTGTTTTAGTATGTGCTTCCATTATTACGTATACTGTGTAAGGGCGGGAGGGGGAATTAGGTCGGAAATGCGAAAGGGGGGGGGGGGTGACGTTCTGAAAATATGGTGAAGGGGGCACGGGCCAAATTTTTAGGTAGGAAATGCGAAAGGTGGGGGGGATGACGTTCTGAAAATATGGTGAAGGGGGGCACGGTCCAACAAAGGTTGAGAGCCACTGGTCTAGCACAATAAGTCCGACGAGTTTTTTGCTGCGCCGACCTGGTTATACAATATCTGTCAGCCTCCGAAGCGGATCCAACTTATGACCTCCGAGATGGCAGGCGAATTCTAGCCACATCGCTCTAGCTACACCTCTCTAACCAAAACGCCCTAGCCACAACGTTCTAGCCAACGCTCTAGCCAGCGCTCTCAAGCCACAACATATAATACTATAGTGTTTGAAAACGCAGCAGTCGATGTAATGATGTGAATACTGGCAAAATTGCAGTTTACAGTGTATGAAACAAACGTCTGCAGATAAGAAATCAATGAACGCGAGAACATGAAAACCAAATACAAGGCTGCTAATTGGATAATTGGACAAATAACCGATTTGCTTGTAAGAAGGTCACAAATGGAGAGAATTCCGAAGAGCGGTTAAGAATTAAGTAGAACGCGGTTAACCAAGTACAAAGCAATAGAAAATGATTTGATGCCAGGAGATGGTAAAATGTTGTGACAGAAAGTTGGTGAAATGAATAGAGCACACGAACACGGTAAATTGTTTGAGCAAACAATGTTATCCTTGTAACCCAATCAATACCCCGTGGGTTCATGTTTCAGGTTAGGTCCATGAATGTTTTCCAACTTGTGGTGTCCGTGTACTGGTTAACTCGATAGAGGCTTTTCAATTAAACATGTCCCTCCTTTAAATGTTTGTAATACGTACAACGCCTTGGAAATATAGTTTTAAAGAAGAATGCTGGAAATTAATTTAACAGCCGAAATGAGCAATCTGGACGTTTTCAGGGAAGTTAAGTCGCAGAAGCAACTTATCACAAACATCAAAAAGAAGCAGTCATCATATTTTGACCAAATTATGAGAAGACAAAGGCTGCAACCTGGTGTGACAACCGGAAAAATTGTGGAAGGAGAGATAGAGGAAGACAGCATGAGAAGATTCTTGACAGTCTTGTGTCATGGCACGGAATTGAGTCAACACACTAACTGATCCATGCCGATCGGAGATCGCAATTTGTGGAAGAACGTTTTGTGCAATAAGTTTCTGACAATAGAGGTTAGAATAAGAATCCTCGCGTTTAACATAGAACCAGTTGTGACACGTGGCTGCAAATCATGGACAATTAATAAACAAGAGAAAATATCCATAGAGACTTTAGATATGTGGTTTTATAGAAAAATGCTGAAAATTCCTTGGATATTCAAAATTAGCAGTCTTGACATTTTGAGGAATGTTCTCGCAAAGTCAACTTATCACAAACATCAAAAAGAGGCAGTCATAATTTTTTGGCCACGTTATGAAAAGACAAAAACTTAAATATGCTGTGACAACTGGAAAGATTTATGGAAAGAGTGATAGAAAAGGCAGCGAGAGACAATTCTTAACAAATAACAAAGATAAATAAATTAAATAATCAGCCCTTAGAAGGCTCACACAAACTATAGCCAAATCTAGTGAGGATCGTAGAAAAATAACCAAGCCTGGTGAGGACCACAAAAATATTATCTGTCCCTGTGAGGGCCACAAAAATATTATCAGTCCCTGTGAGGGCCACAAAAAACATAACCAATACTAGTGAGAACCATAGACAATATAACCCACCATAGAAAGGACCCAAAAATATAACAAATCCTTGAGAGGACTCATTAAAATATAAAATAAACAAACAGACTTATGAGTTCTGCTAGAGAAAGGAAGCAACAGCTGGAAGGCTGTGGAACCAGGTAGGTCAGACCAAGGATCGGTTTTTATTAGGACCAAAATAAGGCAATAATGAAATTAACAGCCAGCACAAGAACCAACCTATCCCGACAACCAGAGCAAGATCAATATAACCAGTCCGAGTTAGGACTCACTTGAAAGAGAGCACAAATAGGAACAGGATGAAACCCACAAAACTAAGGATCTCAACTCTAGCCAACGCTGAAGAAGTAGGCTGAAAGAAACCGAATTTGTAATTTTTGTTTACAAATGACCGACTGACTGACATTCTTAACTGTCCTGTGTCGCGGCACGGAAAGGCGCCAATATACGAATTGATACACGTCACGGAGATCACACGGTGTGGAGGTGCATGATCGCCCATGTCAGTAGGTAGGCAATTGATGATGATGAATATACGCATGCCGGTGTCTGTAACAAAGGGGTAGATAGCATTCCCACCCCGTATTCCGCGTTCGAAATCAGCTGCAGGCGATTTGGAAGCAGGGCGCCTTGTGTTGATATTTAACAATGTTATGAGCGTCTGTCGCTGAGAGGGTAATAGCAAACTTCTGAATCTAAAATTGCCTAGAAAATCACAAACAGCAAAAAATGCTTGGATAGATTGCGACGTCCTGTAAAGGAAACGCAACTAACTGAATACACACAAGCTGACGGAGATTGCAAGAAGTGGAGATACATGATATCTCAAGCCAGTCGTCAAGACATGTGATGATGGCGATTATGAGTATATACTAAGCCCAACTTTGGATCCGTCGCGTGTGTGTGTGTATGTGTGTGTGGGCGTGCGTGCGTGCGTGCGTGCGTGCGTGCATTTTTCCGCAGGTTTTGAGCCCGTGCATGCCCACAATGGACTTAATTTTACGTTTGGATTAGCTTACTATTTCAAATGTCACTCACCATCAGGCGAACCAATTCCGACTTCTGAGGTACTAGTAATTTACGCCCCCAAATCAAGGACGAGGAGTAACATTTTAGCCCAACTGACTGGTGTAGGATTTGAGCCTCGGCATCAGCACAATGGAAGTTTAATAAGGACGATATCATCCATTCGCCCTTGCTGACTTCCGTACGGAGATTAGAATATTTCGCTTTCAATTTAAATCAGTACTGCCTTTCCTCCTTCTTTTCGGTTCAACAAACACACACACACACACACACACGTTTCAGCCTTTCCATACCTGCTTTGTCAGTCTTAGTTATGCTTGAGGGGCTTTGTATTGCATTTACCCTTCTTCCGGGTCCTTTGTAATTGTGGCCTTTCTTCTGTGGCAGGCCAACAGGTGTCCTCCTCACCCCGCCTTCTCTCACTAGTTCCTTGCGATGCTTTCTACTTCCTTGTCTATTCATACTATTACGGTTCTTGTTGCTTTTATTATGCTAATTATTCTATTTATGACCCTGAGTATTGTTATTTGCCTTATTGCTATTTATATAGTTATTTCTTCTTCTTCCTAGTTCTTCTTTGGCCTCTCATTATGCACACACAGTTACGTACATTAAGATCAATGTGACAGACATGGCCAGACATTTGTGTAAAGTTTACTTCCACTAGATTGACTCCATCCCAGATTAATGGATGTATCTCCCGTGGGCAGGTTTTCTTTCCTAATAACTTTGCCATGGCAGAGGCCTTAAGATCTACTCTTTCCGATCTCCAACTGCCGAGTGATTTTTAAAGTGTGAAGCGTGCTCACAAGGCACTTTCTGTTGTTCGCCCTTATCCTCGAATGCTAGATATCCGATCTCATTAACCAAGAGACCAGGAGGACAAGTGATATCATTAGATGCTAATGGTTCTAGAACAAATATCCAGCCCTATGCTGAGATCGAATACGACACCCTGTAGTACCGAGGCAGGACATCGTAGCCATTCGTCCACGAACCAATTATATAGTTATGATTATCTTTATATTTATGATTGCGGCGCTCAAACCCGACACTCCACATTGTGTCAACGGCTTGGGGCGGAGGAGCGCAATTAGAGGGATACAAGACTTATTCTAGTGCTAGGAAATGCAACGTAAAGAATAAATCTCACGGCAGGACAGACCAGGTCTAGGATCGAAACTCCGACCGGTGGACAAGACAGTCAGACCATTGCTTTGCTGAGCCGACAGCTTCTACAGATGGTCTTGTTCCAGATGTATTAATGTTACCTTTCCTCTGGAATAAACTATGCAGACCGAGAAAGGGATCATGCTGCATGGGCAACACAAAAATTCAAATTCTAACTTCAGCCCAGGCTTTATGATGTGGAGAATTATAACTCCACACCTGGTCCCCGCCACAGGTTGTATTATTACGTCTTTGTTGGGGGGAAAACACAAGGTAACAAACTATCGTCTGTCAAGAAGGCAGCGTGCCATTTTATTTCGCGCGTGCTCGCTTTGAACTCAAGCGTAGTCCATGCACGCTATTTATGGTAGCACTGGACTGAATTTAGCTTGTGGATTAGCGTTTCCTATTACCAGTGTCCCTCGCCATCAGGCAAACCCTCTGTGACTTCTGAGGTACTTCTGAGGTAATTGTAAGGACGAAAAGTCAACATTTTAGTCCAACTGTCCGGTATAGGGGTTAAACTCCCTACCTCTGCTTCAGCACACTGGGTGGCTGTAACTGTTTTTATTATGATTATTATTATTTGCCGTGTCATTATTATTGGTATGCGTGTAATTACTATGGTTGCCTCTTATTACATTACTTGATATTATCGTTTGCTATATTGAATAACGAAGACACAAACCACAGATTGTATGATTTATTGCCTGATATATTTCGCTGCATCTCGTAAATTGTACAATCTATGGTTGTGTCTTCGTTATTTAAACTCACTACGGGAAAACATTGTTTTGGTTTGTTATTTTGCTTATTATTATTATTATTATTATTATTATTATTATTATTATTATTATTATTATTATTATCCTTACTATTAAATATTTATTAGTTTAGTGCTGATCAGTCTTGTATCATAGTTGTTATTTTTGGCTGCTGTGTTCTCCTGGCGATGGGTGGGGTCTCGCTGTGATAGTGCCTTCTTTTCCACATGATCCTTCAATCTTCGTGGACTGTTTCCACTGGATTTGGTCATTACAGGATAGTTAGTCACGACCACCCGGGTCTAGTAGGTTGGACCTGCAGGACATCGCTTGGCTTCAGTTGATTGATGGCCTATGCTCCATCTAGGCAGACGAAGTGTGTCCGTTAACCTCTAATCATTTAATCCTCTAATCTCTAATTATTTAATCGTCGAATCGCTACTTATTTACTCCTCTAGTCTATAATTATTTAACCCTCTGATCTCTAATTCAAAGAAAAGCCAGCAATAATATTTGGAGGTTATAGTATAAATAATATACGCTACGCATATGACACAATATTGATAGCGGATAATGCAACAGATCTACAACAATTAACTACTAACAACGAATGCCTTAAAGAGGCTAACGAAACTAGAACATTATATACAACAATAAGAAAGAGACAAACAGCTTTTATTTGCCATGTGATGAGAAGAGAGGCGCTGGAGAACATCGTGACAACTGGAAAGATCGAGGGATCTGTGGAGAGTCATGAACGCCTACGCCAGTCGGCACGGCACTTGAAAATGATGATCTCTAATTATATAATCCTCTAATAAATGGAGTGGCATCATCCTCAATCTCCAGCAAGGACAAAATTCAGAACAACTCCATCAGCCGATAAAGTCATGGTCGCTTTTTTTTTTTTTAATCTATCATTGAAAGGGTATTTTTAGTGGATGTGCTGCCAAAAGGTGGAACCATCAATTCGGAAATTTACATTAAAACAATCACAACACCCAATCGTCGTTACTGCAGGGTTAGGCCTCACAAGAATCGAGAGCAACTGTGTCTCTTTCACGACAACGCGCGTCCTCACACAAGTTTGCAAACAAGGGAGGCAATCGACAAAATGGGGTTGAATGTACTGCCCCATCCACCTTACAGTCCAGACCTGGCACGGTTAAAGAGATAATAATTGGGGTACCTACCTTTCTGACCTAACCTTGTACAATATATGTTCACTGTTTGCAATCAACACTCTATCATCTACAATGTATGTTCACTGTTTGCAATCAACACTCTATCATCTACAGTATATGCTCACAGACTTACGATAAGCATCACATTATAATTATAAAATGCATACAGCATGGCCGAATGGATCAGATCGCGCGTCCTTAAACATTCGGTGTGCTGATGCTGAGGTAGCAGGTTCAACCCCTACATCGGTCAATTAAACTAAAATGTTGACTTCTCGTCCTTGGCTTGAGGGCGTAAATTACAAGTACCTCAGAAGTCGGAGTGGGTTCGCCTGATGGCGAGGGTCACTGGTAATAGGGAAAGCTAATCCACACGCAAAAATCAGTCTAGGGTTACTAGAAGTAGAAGCATTTTATGAACTATGCTTGAGTTCAAAGAGAGCAGAAGCAAAAATAAACAGTATATACCAGAGGTTCTCAAACCACGGCCGCGGGCCTCTTGTGGCCCGCCATCTGCCAGAAAGTGGCAGGCGAAGCCTCGTTTCAGTGGAGATTTCAAGAGTTGGCAATAGAGGAGGATAATGTTGCCCACTTCATAAATCAGTTCGTATTTACTGATGCCAAGCTCTGTCAATTACAGCTAAACCTTCAGCGCGAAGTAATTGATTTGAAATGCAATTCTGCACTGAGATGTAAATTTCTGGAGCTGCCTGCTTCACCTTCAGTTGATCATATGATTTCATTCTCGCGACTGTAACCTGTCGAACAATTGGAACATTTGCGTTCATTCCTCTTGAGATACATTTGTCGTTTTGGTTCGACTTACAGATGCCAGCAGTCATTTTCTGCAATGACCGTTATAAAAAAAAAAAAACAACAACATTCCAGACTCGCCGACACTAACCTAGCTGCGCTTATGACTTTGGGCACGACAGATTTGTGCCCAGACATTGATAACCTGGCATCTGAACTTAAGTAACTGGTTATGAAGAACAGTTACAAGTGTAAATTAATCACATTAATAGCGATTTTCGAAATTGATTTAACATTTATTATTAAATGAACTTTTGATTTTAAACCAAAATATGACCGCAATGTAGTACTGACACTGACTGCCTTTAAAGTTTTAGAATTTTGTTGACGAAAGTTAAGAAAGGTAAGAATGATGTTGCACGACTTTTTATAATTTTATAACGTTGTGGCCCGCTTAACTAACGAAAATAGTAGATATGGCCCTCGGCTTGAAAAGCTTGGTAACCACTGGTATATACACACGTGTCACCTTCTACGGAAAGTGAGAATTTTTCTAGCTTTCGTTGTGTGTTCTAATGCAGTTGACCAGATATTTGTTAACCAAATATTTGCACCCACGTCTTCAACCATGTTTGACATTCTCAACTTCTCAACAAGATGTTGCCCCTGGAAATTAATGTTGTTTCCAAATGCATGAAGTTATTATTATCTTTACATAATTTAACACTTTTAGCGTTAAAGAGAATTGTTTTCATTTCCGTAAACTATGAAATGTTAATATTTAATTAGTTTCAAACTGTATAATCGCTGCAGTTGTGTGAATTTTACAGGAGTTTGTGAGACCGTTTCAAATTCGGATATTTTCTAGCCTACACGAGAGGGTTTAGGTATTATTATAAATAAAGTTAATTTTGTCTAGTCTATATAAAAGTGTGTACGTACAGCTTGAAATAAGGTTGATGTATTATGTTCCATACAAGAACATAATATATGGATAGTTTTAAATATCTAGGGACAGTTATAACATCAGATTGAAGATGCACAACAGAGATCAAGAGTAGAGTAGGGCAAGTAAGAGTTTGGCTGGAGAGGTTGAAAACAAACAGAAAACATTTAAGGAATTAAAGGTCAATCATCGAGATATTTCGGGGAGAAACAATAGATAGCCAATCGAGTGTCAATTAGTCGATACTTATTTGGAGTTAGCACAATATACTAAATACACATCAAGGTATGAGAACCGGTCCTTCACTTACTGGTTCATGATATAGCATGTAAGTGACATGAATATTCATTTGTCTAATAAATATGTGAAATGAATCATCGATATAAATAGCCAGTTGTCCATTAAATGTGTGAAATGAATCATCGACAACAGATGTTTGACTTAACACAAGTAATTAAAATCTACATTTTAACATATAAACATGATCTAAATGCTGGTTCTGCTTTTGTGTGTGCGTGTGTAAGTGTGTGAATGTGTGAGAATATGCATGTGTGTATGTATGTGTATGTGTGTGAATCTGTGTGTGAATGTGTGCGTGTGTGTGTGTACATATGTGTGAATATGTATATGTGAATGTGAGTGTGTGAATGTGTGTGCGTGAATGTTTGTGTGTGAATGTGTGAATGAATAAATCCTTTAAACAACATCAGGATGTCTCAACTGCCAATGTCAACTTGTGTCCGCTGTAAGAAGTAACCAGGCGTAGAGATCTCGCCCATGTCTGAAGACCGACCAGGTCGATGCAGCCAGCTATCCCCTTATTGTTGTACACCAATCAGCACTTGAAGGGAGCTATGGTACACATCATACCGCTGCCTTTACTCCGCAGAATACGTTCTGGTGCCCATTGTAAGCCGGTGCTGTAGCGAAGGAGTTTCGGGCGCGATTCGTAATCCGGCATACTACATTCGAAACACAGCTGCGGGGGATTTGGAAGCAAACCGCCTTGAGTTGGTTTTCATACAATGGTATGAAACGTTCAAAAAGCAACGGCAAACTACTGAACGAATACTTGCCAAGAAATCATAACCAGCCAACAAATGCTGGGGTTGAGTGCGACGTCCTGTAAAGGATATGTAATTAACTTTTTTTTAATTGTAAGTTGGATTGATCTGGAAGCCCAGTCAGTTTTTACAATTCCGTTTTCTTGTTCAACAATTCGATATGCTGATGATACAGTATCATTATCCACATCACAGAATGGTATAGAAAACCTAAAAACCTCAACCCAAAGAAATAGTGAAAATCACAACTTATATCTTAACATAGCAAAAACAAAGATAACGCATACAGCTAAAACTACTATGGAGAAAGAAAATATGTTAATGAGGAAAGATTGGAGGTGGTGGAAAATGTTGAATATCTTGGGTCATTGATTACCAACAATGGTGACCCAATGAAAGAAATTAAACGACGACTATCAATTGCTCTTCAAAGACTAAAACAAGTGAATAAATTATGGGATGGGACAGGTAGAACTACAAACATTAGATTTTTAAGAACACGCATCTTTCCCATTGCAACATACATATGTGAGACCTGGACACTTACTAAACAAGATGAACAGCGCATAAATGTCTTTGAATATAAATGTTACAGACGGGTTCTAAGAATATCTTGGGTAAAGAAAAGAACAAATGCATCCATACCTTAAGAGCTGAATACTGAAGATGGTTGGCTATTAAAGAAGATAAAACAAAGAAAACTGATATATTTCGGTCACTTTAAACGTCATGAGAGTTTGGAGTGAACAATAATGGAGGGTTATATGCCTGGGAAGAGAGGAAGAGGAAGGTCAAATAGAAGATTGGTGCAGGATGTGGCGGATGGTCCTCAGATGGATGTATCGGTCGCGCGACATCTTGCTTGTGATCGAGAATTTTTCCGGAAGGTTGTTATGGGAGCGAGGTTCTGCAAAGGACAGGCTAGCTAGTGAATGAATGAATGAACGAATGAATGAATGAATGAATGAATGAATGAATGAATGAATGAATGAATGAATGAATGAATGGTGTTCAACACTGGCCATGCGTCTATTCCGGGATTCGTCACACACAGGACCGTCGGCTTGAGATCTTCACCGGTCCCCCACAGTTGGTCTCCAAGGGTCGCTCCTGTGGTCTAGATATCCTCCCTCAGTTCGGAGAAATCAGGCTAGTCTTGTGGGACATGCTTTGGGATTTGCTTGAGTGATCCACATTTCCAAGTGGCTGAGTGAGACCCTTTCGGTGAAGGATGTTTGGAGTCTACAATGTCCCGTTTTGAGTATAAATATTTTAATCTCTGCCTGTGAGTCAGGTCTTAGTGAGACATCACTGAGCTAACGTATGACAGTCTCTACTGCCCACCTTCTGTTTGCGCCGAATGTCGGGCGGCACTCACCAAACCCGACACCCTTGATTGTTCAAACGGCTTTGGGTGATGAGTGCAGCTGAGAGGTACAAGCCTTATTCTGATGCCTGGAAATGCAACCTAAAGACTAAATGTCATGGCAGAGCAGACCAGGCCCTAAGCCTTGATCGGCAACTGGTCTAGGATCGAAACTCCGACAGACAGACAGTTAGAGCATTGCTTTGATGATCCGCCAGCTTCTGCAGCTTGTTTTGTTCCAGATGTATTGGTGTTACCTTTCCTCTGGAGTAAACTGAGATGGCCGAGAGAGGGACCATGCTGGGTGGGCAGCACATGGTTTCTAAATTCAGCTCAGGATTTGTGCTATAGAGAGGTATAACTGCATCTACGCTCCCCACCATGGATTATTTTACCTTTTATGTTGCATGAACTCCACTGATGGTGAATACAAAACTTGGAACGGCAATATTTAAAACACACCCACACTCATAAAAAATAGTAAATACACCCTACAGCGTGCTTTTTTTTAAAGCACAATAATGTAGCAAAAATTGTCTAGTCAATGTGGCAAGGTGCAATTGTATTTCTACCAAGCTTACTTATACTGTCGTGTTCTGGTCTGTTGTTTTTGTTTTCTTTCCTCCAGTTCTGCCTCATAGATTTCTTTAGTAGTTTTCTTGCTTCCTTTAAGCTCTGGGGTGGGTGGGGCTGCCCGGGGTTTTCTCCAGCATTTTCTCAGTTGTCTGCTTTTCATGCCCATAGTTACCACGGTGGATTGGCATCGACTGCAAGAATAGTTCCTTTTGTTTTTTGTTTTGATTTGTTTATTGGTCCTTGATGGGGTTTCGAACAAGGGTAAGCTAGCATGTTAGCCAGTGCGCTACAGTGGCTGACATTGTCCAACTGGCCATGAATGTAAGATGATCAAAAAACTGTTTTGCAAACACGTGTAACCAAACATGTGCATCTCTCCATTCGTCTGACAAAGGAAATAAATTACACACCTTTGCTCGTCCAGAACACGTCATTTTCGGTGAGAAATCAATCGCAACAGCCTCATTAAATATACATGGATTGATTTTGTAATCAGTTGGTGATTCCCATGATTCTTATCTTCAAGCCACAATTACAAGCTTGGCGCGGTTACCGCACAGGAACGAAGCGCTCTGATACAACAGTCGCAAATACGGTTGCACGAAGTGTGGGAGAAAGCATGAAGTGAGGAAATACCATAGCCAACACCTACAGGGAACAGCCAGCAGTAGTCACAAACAGTGGCAGATGGAGAGGTAAGCATGAAGAGAGGAGATACCATAGCCAACTCCTTATGGGAACAGTGAGCAGAAATACAGTGGGGTGGCTGTTGCATAGGAGGGTTGAGCACTCATGGGTGGACTCTGTGTGTAGTGACCTCTTTCGGCATAGCATAACATAGCATAACATAACATAACATATCCTAACATAGCATAACATAACATAGCATAACATACCATAACATAGCATCTTCTTAAAGTCCATGCCGTGCGGATAGCATAAGATAGCATCTTATACTCCATGCCGTGCATATAGCATAACATAGCATCTTATACTCCATGCCGTGCATATAGCATAACATAGCATCTTGTACTCCATGCCGTGCATATAGCATAACATAGCATCTTGTACTCCATGCCGTGCATATAGCATAACATAGCATCTTATACTCCATGCCGTGCATATAGCATAACATAGCATCTTATACTCCATGCCGTGCATATAGCATAACATAGCATCTTATACTCCATGCCGTGCATATAGCATAACATAGCATCTTATACTCCATGCCGTGCATATAGCATAACATAGCATCTTATACTCCATGCCGTGCATATAGCATAACATAGCATCTTATACTCCATGCCGTGCGGCGTTAGTGATCACGTCTGTCCACAGTATTTTGTTTTCTTATTCTTATGCTGCGAATCATTTCTGATGCCTACATTCCTCCATGTCATGATGTCAAATTTTCCAGCATCTTCTCTCATGGTCACACCCTGCCCCCCTTCCCTCCCAACCTTCTCATTGTGCTGACATACTCCGGCTTTCCCCTTCTCATGACATACCCAAAGAATGTGGACTGTCTCCTGATGCGAGTAACCAGTTCTCTTTGTGAGCTAACTTATTCCATGACGTTTTCATTGTCAACATTGAGTTGAGTTGAGTCAAGAACCGACATCACTGCGTTCAGAACATTCCCATACGTCCTCCGTCCTCATCATCACCAGCCAAAAAAGAGTCCCAGTACTGATGGTACCTGTTATATGTTCGTCTGGAGTTTCCTCGGAGTTCTGAGTGTCTGCCAGATCCTCAGGTCACTTCCTACAGCATAATTCTCCCCAAGCCATGATGATCTACCCGCACGGTACACATGATTCCAAAGGATCCCTACCCATCTGCCTTATCATGCACCAATACCCCACCAAAGGGTGCATATCCAATCAATCTGTCCGCCTGCTCGTTTCCCACCACACCAGCAAGTCCTGGGGGGAGGGGGGATATCTAACAGATACTCCTTATTTTTGATTGTTGAATGGAAGCCAGCCACTCTGCCTGAAGCACGCCTGTCTTCACCTTTCTTATCATACTTTATGTGTCCGTTTAAATTACGACATGTATTTATTGTCTTCCATCCAGGGGAATTCCGCCGTGACTGCCTCACCTCCATTCTCACACTAGATGTTGAGATATCATACGCCGGGCTCTCCTGCACCAAATACCGTCCATCAATCTTCGCCACGAACACCCAGCACTTTGTATTTTACCCCTTAGCACAGACACATCCGTGTCGATGATAACATCGCCTGGTCGCAAATTGTCACGGATCAATTGTTGCACCTCCCATTCAGTGCAGCCTGCCGGCCAATCACTGCATTTCCGATCCAATGTTACTATGACCCTGCACAGGTCTAACTTTTCCTCTGACATTCTGACCAACTCCTCTCCTCTCCCAATGTTCTCAAGCATGTACACTTCTCTGATTGATAATACAACATAATATAAGTGCGACGGAACAATTACCACTCTTATGATGTATTCAAATTTATCTACACAGTACATGCACAAATAATATGCGATTATCTGTGGCCTCCCACAGCAGCATTTCTATATTTATCCAAACTTAAACCATTTGGGCAAATTCAATTTCTGTACCAAAGTACGAGATAAGCGGGCTTGTAGGATGGAGTATGCTAAGAAGTGCGGTAGAACGACTTCGGAGATATTGACTGTTGGATAAAGCAATTATTTACAGTCTATGTTGGATAGAGGAATTGTTCAAAGTTGTTCGAATCTAGCCGTTGTGTGTGAAGTACGAATTCATCCGGTAAGTTTTCGACATTTTTGTTGTTAAAGATGGTATTCTTCATTTAAAATCGTTGACTATAGGAGTGAATTTTGTATTTAGTGCATGCGTCTATTGTATTCTTCATTTGAAATTGGTGATAACTGAAGTGTTTTTTTTGTTTTTTTTTTGTATTTAGTGCATAAATCCGTGATATTCTTCATTTAAAATTGTTGACTATAGAAGCATCTTTTGTATTTAGTACATAAGTCTATGGTATTATTCATTTGAAATTATTGATTATCGAAGTGTCTTTTGTATTTATTACATAAGTCCATGGTATTGTTAAAATTTGAAATTGTTGAGATTCGAAGTGTCTTGTATGAGATTACATAAGTCTACAGTATTGTTAACATTTGAAAGTGTCTCTACCAGAAGGGTCTTGTATGTTAATACATGCGTCCATTTTGCTGTGTAAATGTGAAATTTTCGAGACCATAAATGTCTTATAGTTTTAGTGCATACGTCCATGGTCCTGTTAACATTTGAAAGTGTCTCGACTAGAAGTGTCTTGTTTGTTAACGTCCTTGGTACTGTTAATGTTCTAATGTGTTTAGACTACAGTGTCTTGCATATTTGGTAGATAAATCCATGGTACCTTTAACATTTGAAATTGTCTAGATTAAATCTCTCTTGTATGTTAATACCCAAGCTCATAGTACTTTTAACATATGAAATTGTCTAGATTAAAACTGTCTTGTATGTTAATACACAAGCTCGTAGTACTTTTGACATATGAAATTGTCTAGATTAAAACTGTTGTGTATGTTAATACACAAGCTCGTAGTACTTTTGACATATGAAATTGTCTAGATTAAAACTGTCTTGTATGTTAATACACAAGCTCGTAGTACTTTTGACATATGAAATTGTCTAGATTAAAACTGTCTTGTATGTTAATACACAAGCTCGTAGTACTTTTGACATATGAAATTGTCTAGATTAAAACTGTCGTGTATGTTAATACACAAGCTCTTAGTACTTTTAACATATGAAATTGTATAGATTAAAACTGTCTTGTATGTTAATCACAAGCTCATTGTTCTTTTAACATATGAAATTGTCGAGGTTAAAAGTGTCTTGTATGTTTGGTAGATAAGTTCATTATCTTTAACATTTGAAATTGCCGAGGTTAAAAGTGTATTGTGTGTGTGTTTTTGTTTGTTTGTTTGTTTGTTTGTTTGTTTGTTTGTTTGTTTGTTTGTTTTTGTAGATAAGTTCATTATCTTTAAAATATGAAATTGTCGAGATTAAGAGTGTCTTGTATGTTTGGTAGATAAGTCCATTATCTTTAACATATGAATTTGTCGAGGTTAAACGTGTATTGTGTGTTTGGTAAATAAGTTCATTATCTTTAACATTGGAAGTTGACGAGATTAAAAGTCTCTTGTATGTTTGGTAAATAGGTTCATTATCTTTAACATATGAAATTGTCGAGATTAAAAGTATTTTGTGTGTTTGATAGATAAGTCCATTATCTTTAATATGTGAAATTGTCCAGGTTAAAAGTGTCTTGTATGATAGTACATAAACAACTATTCTTATGGAAAGTCCAATTCCTATTTCTTCAATGGACTCTCTTGCTTGTTGGTAAGACGTGCGTGATTGACAGGAATATGTTAATATGTATAAACTATTTCTAAAAGAGCCCAATTTACAGGGGGAAAATAAATACTTTATAGACAGACGAAATTGCCCAAATTCTTTGAATATGTCATGACAACAGAAAAATTAAATGCATTGAAGTAGCAGGCATAATTAATTGAGAGCGGTGAGAACGTGAGAAGTAATTATGACACTTCTCCATGGAAATCCGCGTGGGAGAGAAATGGTAAATAACACCCGGTTATTTAATACAAAAACAAGTAGACATTTTTTCTATGGAAATCTATGTGTATATTAAATGTTAAATAACACCAGATTGAATAACTAGAAACTGAAGACGTCAATAGAAAAGCAACCGGACAGTTTTCTACGAAAAGCTGCGTGTTTATGAAATAACAAATAACACCAGGAATGACGACAGTGAAAGGTCGTGAATTACTATAACAGATATTTCCTGGCTACTACCTAGTAATGGCATGTGCACCAGCCTGCTTGTCTGGTGATCCTCTGTTCAAATCCATATTGAAATGATTTTTTTCGCGTCGCCACGACATAGTTCCGGAATTGACCAAGCTTCATAAATGGGTGCCTCCAATTGTCATGGAGATAAAGCAGATAGCGTTGATGCTGATACTAATGCCGAAATGTGTAACTTGAGAAACAAAAAGACACCTAACATTTTCATTTCTCTTGCTTATCAAGTTGCCTAGATAATGTAGTTAACAAATGTAACCACGTGCTGTATGTTAACATAACACTTCTCCCGTGATTAAACACAATGTAAGCAACAGTATCGATTTAATTGATATTCACCAGTAACTAGGGATCGCATTATTGATCTGTTTCCAAGTACACACAGAGGTATAACAACTGCAATTATGTCACTTTGACTCTTTCAGACTCAGATAACGTCGCATAGCCGCTATTAAAATATCACAAGTGCATTACGTTCAAAGACAATAAAATTAACTGAATTTGGCCTAAGGGAAAACCAGATTTCTTTGGAGAAATTCTCTGGAACGTGGAATAAATACAAGTCGACCTCCATAGATCAGGTTTCTTCATTCTTTATTGTCCTCCGAGCAAAAAGGGCGGTTCGGGATTGACATGTCCATAGGTAAAAAAATCATGGTCGTTTTGCATAGTTCAATGATCGTATAAAAAGCATGTTTGGCTCCGATGTTATACAGGAAATATCTTACAAAATCCCCTTTAATTTGGCAATTCGCCTTAGATCAGCCTTTCTCTTCTTCTTCTGTACATTAGTCATCCAAATAAAAGTACAACTCCAATAGCCCAGATGAACTCCTTACTCATTATAGCAAGAGCGTCCTGCTCACTTGCTGAATCCGATGGCTTCTGTGTCGTACGTTGATTGTTGTCAACGTATGTATTGGCCATCGCATCATCAAGCGATGGTGCTTGACCGTGCACTGCTTGCTAATTTTTAAATCGCACAGCAATTATTTACTATACCCAATTCCCAGACCTGGCCATGCTTTGTTTTTGAACCCTGACCGTCAACCGTGCAATCGCTATAACAGGCATTCTGTTATAACTAGGGATCGCATTATTGATCTGTTGCCAAGCACACACAGGGGTATAACAACTGCAATTATGTCTCTTTGACTCTCTCTTTCAGACTCAGATAACTTTGCATAGCCGCTATGAAAATATCACAAGTGCATTTCGTTCAAAGACAATAAAATTAACTTAAATTGGCCTAAGGGAAAGCCAGATTTCTTTGGGACGCTGTTATCATATATGAAATTTGGGAACGCATTGTGCCTTGGATGTTTATTTACATGGATAAAAATTGTTACAACACATTAGTAGGCTGGCCGTCTTGAAAGACAATAGATTGTAAATTGGAGTTTTGCCTCTCCATAACACAAAGCCTGGGCTGAATTTAGAGACCATGTGTTGCCCATGCTGCATGATCATTCTGTCGGTCTGCCTAGTTTACTCCAGAGGAAAGGTAACACCAATACGTCTGGAACACGACCAGCTGCAACAGCTGCTGGATCAGGAAGGCAATACTATCCGTCTGTCAGAGCTTCAATCCTAGACCAGTTGCCGACCAAGGCTTAGGGCCTGGTCTGTCATGCCATGAAATGTAGTCTTTAGGCCTCATTTCCTCGTACCAGGATCAGGTTTGAACGCTGCTAACTATGCTGCTCCGACCGAAGCCTTTGGTGTAATGGGGGGGGGGGGGGGGGGGGGGGAGGGGGTGTTGAATTTGGTGAGCGCAGTCCAGCATTCGGCACTAACATAAAATAGTTATGACCCTGTGTTGTCAAACGGCAGCTCAGTCATCTCTGACTGAAACGTCACAGCAATATGTATTTATTTATTTATTTATTTATTTTCTTCTTTCGTTTGCTTGAAATATGTCTATAACTGCAATGCTGTCTCTTGTATGAATTGAACTGTCTTTTTCAGTTCACACAGCGGTCCATGGAGTTTATCTTCCAATTTATTTATTTATTTATTTATTTATTTATTTGTCCTTTGCAGGACGTCGCCATCAACATCAGGTTGATTTTCTAGACAATTTTACGTTCAGCAGTTTGCCATTTCTTCCTGAACAAGAGGTCAAGGTTGAAGAACAACTGACCGGTGTATGGAAAGATCCCATAACCATGCCGTCAGCTGACGGGACGTTTTATTATGGTAGCTGATCAACCCCTACACCGGTCAGTTGCACTCAGATGTTGGCTTCTCGTTGTTCGCTTGGAGATATAAATTACAAGTACCTCAGAAGTCGGAGTGGGTTCGCCTGATGGCGAGGGACACCGGAAACAGGGAAAGATAATAGACACGCTAAATTCAGTCCAACGCACTTGAAGTAGTAGCAAGAGAATAGAATGAGCTTGAGTTCATAGCAAGCGGAAGCCAAACAAACATAAAATCATAGGCGTGAGTCCTGCGATCACTCTGACTACCACATACACACCTCACACACACACATACACACACATATACACACACACAAACATATATATATATATATATATATATATATATATATATATATATATATATATATATATATATATATATATATATATGTGTGTGTGTGTGTGTGTGTGTGAATTGCTTTTATATATATATATATATATATATATATATATATATATATATATATATATATATATGTGTGTGTGTGTGTGTGTGTGTGTGTGTGTGAATTGCTTTCATCTCATCTCGTCTCAGCATATTCCTACCTTACGGTGTCGAGATGAAGTATAAACAGCGGGAGAGTGCCCGCTTATGGACTTCATGTATCGATATTCCCATGCACTCTGTTATTCTTGCGTCCATCGTTTACGTGGTCGGCCTCTTCCTCTGTACATCATTGTCTATACATCATTGCTTGTTGTGGTATACTGTTAGTTAGTAACCTACTTGCATGTCCAAACCATTTGACTTGCTGCCTTCAAATAAAATCTAGCGCTGCTATAACCCCCACTTTAGTCCTGATATCTTTATTTCTGATCTTATTTCTTGTTGATACATTGAGTATTCTTCTCAGGAATCTCATTTCTGTTGTTGTGATTTTTCTTTTCTCTTTTTCTGTAATTGTCAAGGTTTGGCACTGGTAACATAGAGTTGGTAGGAAGATTGTGTTGTAAAGTGCTTTCTTAGTAGTTATTGATACATGTTTGTTCTTTAGTATTAGTGCCATTTGTCCAATGAGTTGGTTTGCCTTATTGCAACTATTTTTTATCTCGTCTTCTGATTTGCCATTTGATGATATTATACTTCATAGGTACTTGAAACTCTTTACTTGTTTCAAGGGATGTTCGCTTTGGTGAATTGTTGTTGTTTTTTCTTCTTTAGTTGTAGTTATTACCTGTTTTACTTGTGCTAATTTTCATATTATGTTCTCTACACATTTCGTTTAGACTATTCATGTGGTCTTGTAATTCAGCTTCTGATTTTGCTATTAGTGCTTGGTCGTCCTCAAGCAGGAATTCTCTAATGGTGTAATTTGCAGATAGTTCTTCGTTCTCGTCATGTGGTGTTCTTGCGGTCGCTGTTAGGCTGGTTTCTTTACATATGTTGTCTATATATGTTATGAACAAAAGAGGGGATAGGACACAACCTTTTCGTACTCCGAATCTTATGGTGAAGGGTTCTGAGTGTCCTCCAGTTGCTCTCACTATGCATTCACTGTTGTTGTATAAGCTTCTACATAGGTTTGTTACATGTATACTCACTCCATATTGTTTAAGAATTTCCCACTGCTTGTTTCTATCCACTCTACCAAATGCCTTTTCTTGGCCGACAAAGGCTAAGTAGAGTGTTTCATTGAATTCGATTGATTTTTCTATAAGTTGTCTAAAAGCAAAAATGGCATCTGTGCTTCCTTTGTTTTTCCTAAATCCAAGTTGTGTTTCACTTAGCTGGGGTTCTAAAGTAGTTCGTAATCTTTTCTCAAGAATTTTGAAAAATATTTTCCAAATATTACTCAAAAGGAAAATGCCTCTGTATCGTATGGAGTCTCTTTTGCTGCCTTTGTTTTTCCAAATTGGGATAATTATGGCATTTCCACAGTCTCGTAGTGTCTGTTGTTCTACGCAAACATGGTTGAATAGTCTATGTAGCTATGTTGTTCCTACTTCTCTTGCTGCTTTAATTAGTTCATCTTGTCCCGGTGATTTGTTCAATAAGGCTAACCTGACGGCTTCTATAATTTCTTCTTTCAGTATGTCTGGTTCTAGTTCTTCGGTGGCATATGTGTCAGTTTCTTGAATTCCCGTGACATCTGATGGGATGTTGAGAAGTTGGTCGAAGTACTGTTTCCATCTTATTAGGATTTGTTTTTGTTCACTTATTGATTCTCCATTTTCGCTGTTAATTATTTCAGTTGGGTCAAAAGGTTCTTCTCTGGTTCTCATTGCACTTATCTTTTTGTAGAAATTGCCTCCTTGTAGTTTTTATTTAGGGTTTCTCCATTCTCCCAGTCTTTTTATTTTTCTCTTTTTACTATTCTAATTACAGATCTTCTCGCTATTCTATATTCTATGTAATCACGTTCCTGTTTGCTCTTCAGCCACCTTTTATATTTTTCCTTTTTGTCTTTTAAGATTTCTTTACCGCTGCGTTCCACCAACTTGTTATTTTCTTTATCTGTGTTTTGCGTTTTATCGTGGTTCCACATGTTATTTTTGCAGTATTTAAAACGCTTAATTTGAACATCTCCCATTCTTCTTCCACTGTTTTTCTTTCTATAGGTAATTTTACAAAGATTCCAGAAATATTCTTTCTGATAATTTTCCCTCACTGCCTTATCTTTGAGGTTTTTTAAGTTTACTGATTCGCTTGGCATGCATTTTCCTGGTCTTTGCTTTCTTGTTCTGGTGGTTCTTATTGTGGTCTGTGTTTATACTTAAGCTGGGCACTGCTCTTGCATCTAATATATTTCTATTTCTGTTATTTCTTGTTAATATAAAATCAATTTGGCTTTTGGTATCTAGATCGTTCTATTTATACCAGGTGTATATTTGTGAGTCTTTGTGTTTATAGAATATGTTTGTTATATAGAGGTCGTATTGGCTGCATAGTTATATCAGTCTACCCCCGTTATCATTTCTTTCATTATGTTGGTCTCCAAATGCGCCAAGATGTTTTTCTATGCCCGCTCTGTTATGTCTTAGTCTTGCATTGAAGTCTCCTATAACTATAATGTTGTCCTGCTTATAATATATATATATAATTGCCACTCATGTCATAGTCTACCAGTCTGCACTACTATCTCTTCAACTTCACAATACATCTATGTTTATCTATGAACGGTCTTAGTGGCCTCAAAGGGTTTCCCCGATTGATATTTCATTATGGTACTCCGTGTGAAACGTCACGTAACAATTCTACCTGACAACCAGGCCACTCTAGCAGTCGTCATCGTTACTAGGCCTGCTGCATGAGCAGCGCTGTCAAAGTTTACAATGGGCACCCCAAGGCAGACAGACGACTAGGCAAACAAGCAGCCGCCATTTGTTATCCTATCCGAGTTTTGTCTTGCAATCAATGGAAACTTTCTGAAGACCGAAGCAAGGGAAGGAAGGGGTGCATTATGGTCTAGTTTTCAACAATCAGGGACATGGATACGGTCCAGTAACAAATACTAATACACATGCCCCACTCTTTCTACACACACGCGCGAGCGCATATTTTCATGTAGTATTGTTCATCTTGTTGTATCGATGTGGGCTGGTGTGTGTGTGTGTGTGTGTGTGTGTGTGTGTGTGTGAGTGTGTGTGTGTGTGTGTGTGTGTGTGTGTGTGTGTGTGTGTGTGTGTGTGTGCTGTGAAGGCTTTGGTCAACGTTTGTTTTGTTATTTTTGATGATGTTCTAATAACGCCTACCCTCTACTTCCTTTTTTTTTTTGGTGATGCACACACACACACACACACACACACACACACACACACACACACACACACACACACACACACACACACAAATAGACATATAGATAGATAGATAGACCGACCGACCGGCCTTCAGACAGACAGACAGACAGACGGACGGACGGACGGACGGACAGGCGGACGGACGGAATGATAGATAGATAGATAGATAGATAGATAGATAGATAGATAGATAGATAGATAGATAGATAGATAGATAGATAGATAGATAGATAGATAGATAGATAGATAGATAGATAGATAGATAGATGGGTGGGTGGGTGGATGGATGGATGTATGAATAGCCAGACAGACAGACAGACAGACAGACAGACAGACAGACAGACAGACAGACAGACAGACAGACAGACAGACAGACAGACAGACAGACAGACAGACAAACAGACAGACAATAATGATGGTACAATACTATTCCTTTACTTACTTTACTATCAATGATGGATACAAGACTTTTCTTAACTCACTGTAAATGGTTTATACAATACAGTCCTTTTCTTAAATCACAATTAATGATGAATAAAATACAATCCTTTTCTTAACTCACAATTCATCGTCATCATCATGTGCCAAAGCGATAAGCGTGGGCGGTCAAGTTTCGCCATCTTACACGATCACCAAAGTCGCAGATCAGCTATATGTTCTTGTCTCGACCATGCCACGTGGCCAAGCCATCCAAGTATTTACTTCTCTGACTTCCCCTTGTTCTCTTCGCCACGATGTTACCAGTTGTCACTAAGTTCTCAAATTTATTTCTTCTCATAACGTGACCCAAAAAAAAAAAATTGGACTGTCTACGTCTAATTTCTCTAATCAGTGTCAGATTGTTATTTGTTTCTTGTAGGACTTGTTCATTGGATTTTCTGTCTGTACATTGTATTCTTTGCATTTTTCTCAGAAACCACATTTCCACAGCCATCAGCTGTTTTTTTCAGCTTGTCTCTTCATTGTCCACGTTTCACGTCCATACAGTTGAGTAGAGTTGATTTGAGATAAGACCCGACATCTCTGCACTCAGGACATTCCCATACGCGTTTCGTCATCTCGTTCAACAGCCAGCGAAGAGTCACACTACTAATCGTTCCCACCGCTCTCTGATTGAAAGCTCTCCTGGTCTTCCCTCGCAGTTTTGTGATTCTACCAGAACCCCGGTCAATCCCCCGCAATCTCATCCTTTCCACATACGTGTTCTTAATCTGTTTCTCCACCTTCGCCACCTGGTCCCACTTGCGCACGACCAAGTTTCCCTTGTCATTAGGTAATCTACCAACAAGAGGTGCATTCCCTGTCAGCCTATCAGCCTGGTCATTTCCCCGCACTCCCGCGTGGCCAGGGCAAAAAAACCATACAACTCTCACAATCTGTGACCTCTGAAGCGAGGTGAGCCATTCCACATGAAGCATTCCTTTCTCCACTTTACTAAGCATACACCTTGAGTCCATGATGAAGATAATGTGTGTTGCAGTTCGCCCAGTTCTGTGGGATGGCAGGTAAATGTAGTTGGTGTTTTCTCCAGGTGTCATTAGGTGATAGCAAAATCGAACTATATATTCCCGTTCGTCAGGTGGCGTTAGGTGTCTCATGCGCATGCGCAGTGCATAAACAAAATGGCGACTGTACTTACGGAGAGTACAACCAAAGAGCAACGTGCTGTTGTGCGTTTTTTTTGTGGGCAAAAGGACTGCCCGTAAAGTACATTCATTAGGAAATGCTTCCTGTTTATGCTGACAAATGTTTGTCCCGTAAAGCGGTGCATAGCTGGGTAGAAAAATTTTCTCAAGGACGCTCTAAAATTGTTGATGAAATCCGATCTGGTCGTCCTGTTGAGTGACAGTATTTTGAGGAAACAAAAGACAGGTAGCCGTCGATTGCTGTTTCAGTCCGCGATATACTCAGACGGCTTCAAGTTATCCTGTTTGGCTTGGTACACGGGTTCTTCACCTTGTATCATGACGCGGAAGGAAGTCAACACACGAACTGATGCATGCCGTTGGAAATGGCAAGATGTGGACACGTAGGAACGCTCTAGCCTGTCTGCAAGGCACTTTTAAACACTAGATTATCACTAAACACAGCCACCAATAGTAAAATTGTATACCAAATGACAATTTACACACACAAAATATTGCAAATTGTATTAATTCCAATACAATGTTAATCTATTTTTGCAGTTTCTAATGTGAAGAATTCCAGAAAAACATAATAGTAGTTTTGAACTATCGTCCCACTTGGCCTTGCACTGAGACACATCTCATTTCTGATATGTGATGCAACATATGATCAAGCTCTTGTGATTACTGGAGCCAGGTGACATCAGACGTGAGGTATGACCACTGCCCTGCAGTAAACTATTCAGGCATCTCTCATACCTCGACAAAGCTCATCTTCCATGGGTGATCTAAAAGGACATGCAATTCCTGGAAGTTTCTTCCTGCTGTACGGTCTATGGTGGGCAGTTGGTTGTCTTCGAAGACATCTTGCCTCTAATAAGAATGGGAAAAGGTACACATCTACAGCGACCTACTCTTTGGACTGCTTCCAAGGCGGCGTCAGCCGTCTCCCGGTGGAGGGTTTCCTGAAGGTGGTCCTGTCTGCTGCGGGTATGCTGGGGGAACTGCTGGCCCACCTGCCAGCTCCGCCGGTGGGAATAGGTAAGTGGAGATAACTGAACTCACGAATATTTGTCAAAGTTATGCCCACTTAGCCAAGGTATTTATTTATTTTTTTTTTTAATTTTTATGTTGCATATCCCTTGCAGGACGTTGCAGTCAACGCCGGAATTTTCATCTACTGTTGATGTATTAGGCAAGTTTTTACGTTCAGTAGTTTGCCATTGCTTTCTGAACGACCGGCTCCCATACCAGCACGCTATAATAACACAACGCGACACGGTCTGCTACACAAATCGGTCGCGGCTGAGTTTCGAACGCCTGGTACCCGGCTCACGAACCGCGTTTGCAAGCCTTTGACGACAGAGACCGGCAGCCAAGGTATACAATATTTATATAGGGTGTATTCTTAATGACTGTGCAGTGTTTAAAAATATTGCCGGTCCAAGTTTTGTATTCACCCTCTGTAAAGTTCATGCAACATAACAGGTAAATACAAAACTTGGACCGGCAATATTTTCAAACACTGCACATTCATTAATAATGCACCCTGTATTTATGGTCAGCATGGCAGAATGGATAAGAACGCGCGTTCTTAAACATCCGGTGTGCTGAAGCCGAGGAAGCGGGCTCAACCCCTGCACCGGTCAATTGGACTAAAATGTTGACTTATCGTCCTTGACTTCGGGACGTAAATTAGAAGTACTTCAGAAGTCGGAGTGGGTTCGCCTGATGGCGAGGGGCACTGGTAATAGGTAAATTTCATTCACACGGAAAAATCAGCCCAATGCACTAGAAGGAGTAGGACGTGTTTACAAACCACGCTTGAGCTCAATGCCAGAGAACGAAAAAACAAAACAAAAAAACTACATATTTGATTTCTTTCGAAATTCAAGATCTGTGAAAAGAATCATAACATAATCTGTCAATTCCAGAAATATTTTGATATACTTCAGTCAGACTCTAGTGCTATTTGCAACCGCAAATCATGAATCTTTATTGTCCAGATTATCACGGTTATTGCCACAAGAGAAAGTACGAACAATCTTGAAATGTCTAAACAAGAAATGATTTCTTGCAGTTTCCCCTGATATAATTTTGCACCCTGTTATAGAGTTAGAAATGTTCAATGGCTACCGTCCCCATCGTATAGTAACAAATGTCGTATAGTTGTCGACCCCATCAAATAGTAAGAAATATCTTTTAGTTGTCGACCCCATCATGTAGTAAGAAATGTCCTATAGTTCTCGACAGCATCATATAATAAGAAATGTCCTATAGTTGTCAACCCCATCATGTAGTAAGAAATGTCCTATAGTTCTCGACAGCATCATATAATAAGAAATACCCTATAGTTGTCGACCCCATCATGTAGTAAGAAATGTCCTATAGTTGTCAACCCCATCATATAATAAGAAATATCCTATAGTTGTCAACCCCATCATATAGTAAGAAATATCTTTTAGTTGTCAACCCCATCATATAGTAAGAAATATCCTATAGTTGTCAACCCCATCATATAGTAAGAAATATCTTTTAGTTGTCAACCCCATCATATAATAAGAAATATCCTATAGTTGTCAACCCCATCATATAGTAAGAAATATCCTATAGTTGTCAACCCCATCATATAATAAGAAATATCCTATAGTTGTCGACACCATCATGTAGTAAGAAATGTCCTATAGTTCTCGACAGCATCATATAATAAGAAATATCCTATAGTTGTCAACCAAATCATAAAGTAAGAAATGTCCTATAGTTGTCGACCCCATCATATAGTAAGAAATATCTTTTAGTTGTCAACCCCATCATATAGTAAGAAATGTCCTATAGTTATCAACCCTATCATATAGTAAGAAATATCTTTTAGTTGTCAACCCCATCATATAGTAAGAAATGTCCTATAGTTGTCAACCCCATCAAATAGTAAGAGATGTCCTATAGTTGTCAACCCCATCATATAGTAAGAAATGTCCTATAGTTGTCAACCCCATCATATAGTAAGAAATGTCCTATAGTTGTCAACCCCATCATATAGTAAGAAATATCTTTCAGTTGTCAACCCCATCATATAGTAAGAAATGTCCTATAGTTGTCAACCCCATCATATAGTAAGAAATATCTTTTAGTTGTCAACCCCATCATGTAGTAAGAAATGTCCTATAGTTGTCAACCCCATCATATAGTAAGAAATGTCCTATAGTTGTCAACCCCATCATATAGTAAGAAAAAACTTTTTGTTGTCAACCCCATCATATAGTAAGAAATGTTCTATAGTTGTCAACCCCATCATATAGTAAGAAATATCTTTTAGTTGTCAACCCCATCATGTAGTAAGAAATGTCCTATAGTTGTCAACCCCATCATATAGTAAGAAATGTCCTATAGTTGTCAACCCCATCATATAGTAAGAAATATCTTTTAGTTGTCAACCCCATCATATAGTAAGAAATATCTTTTAGTTGTCAACCCCATCATATAGTAAGAAATGTCCTATAGTTGTCAACCCCATCATATAGTAAGAAATATCTTTTAGTTGTCAACCCCATCATGTAGTAAGAAATGTCCTATAGTTGTCAACCCCATCATATAGTAAGAAATGTCCTATAGTTGTCAACCCCATCATATAGTAAGAAATATCTTTTAGTTGTTAACCCCATCATATAGTAAGAAATGTCCTATAGTTGTCAACCCCATCATATAGTAAGAAATGTCCTATAGTTGTCAACCCCATCATATAGTAAGAAATGTCCTATAGTTGTCAACCCCCATCATATAGTAAGAAATAATTTTTAGTTGTCAACCCCATCATATAGTAACAAATGTCCTATAGTTGTCAACCCCATCATATAGTAAGAAATATCTTTTAGTTGTCAACCCCATCATGTAGTAAGAAATGTCCTATAGTTGTCAACCCCATCATATAGTAAGAAATGTCCTATAGTTGTCAACCCCATCATATAGTAAGAAATATCTTTTAGTTGTCAACCCCATCATATAGTAAGAAATGTCCTATAGTTGTCAACCCCTCATATAGTAAGAAATATCTTTAGTTGTCAACCCCATCATGTAGTAAGAAATGTCCTATAGTTGTCAACCCCATCATATAGTAAGAAATAGTCCTATAGTTGTCAACCCCATCATATAGTAAGAAATATCTTTTAGTTGTCAACCCCATCATATAGTAAGAAATGTCCTATAGTTGTCAACCCCATCATATAGTAAGAAATATCCTTTTAGTTGTCAACCCATCATGTAGTAAGAAATGTCCTATAGTTGTCAACCCCATCATATAGTAAGAAATGTCCTATAGTTGTCAACCCCATCATATAGTAAGAAATGTCCTATAGTTGTCAACCCCATCATATAGTAAGAAATGTCCTATAGTTGTCAACCCCATCATATAGTAAGAAATGGTCCTATACTTGGTCAACCCCATCATATAGTAAGAAATATCTTTAGTTGTCAACCCCATCATATAGTAAGAAATATCCTATAGTTGTCAACCCCATCATATAGTAAGAGAAATGTCCTTAGTTGTCAACCCCATCATATAGTAAGAAATAGTCCTATACGTTGTCAACCCCATCATATAGTAAGAAATAGCTTTAGGTTGTCAACCCCATCATATAGTAAGAAATAGTCCTATAGTTGTCAACCCCATCATATAGTAAGAAATAGCTTTTAGTTGTCAACCCCATCATATAGTAAGAAATGTCCTATAGCTTGTCAACCCCATCATATAGTAAGAAATATCTTTTAGTTGTCAACCCCATCATATAGTAAGAAATGTCCTATAGTTGTCAACCCCTATCATATAGTAAGAAATATCTTTAGTTGTCAACCCCAATCATAGAGTAAGAAATGTCCTATAGTTGTCAACCCCATCATATAGTAAGAATAGTCCTATAGTTGTCAACCCCATCATATAGTAAGAAATGTCCTATAGTTTGTCAACCCCATCATATAGTAAGAAATGTCCTAATAGTTGTCAACCCCATGCATATAGTAAGAAAAAGAAATATCTTTCAGTTGTCAACCCCATCATATAGTAAGAAATGTCCTATAGTTGTCAACCCCATCATATAGTAAGAAATATCTTTTAGTTGTCAACCCCATCATATAGTAAGAAATGTCCTATAGTTGTCAACCCCATCATATAGTAAGAAATATCCTATAGTTGTCAACCCCATCATATAGTAAGAAATGTCCTATAGTTGTCAACCCCATCATATAGTAAGAAATATCTTTTAGTTGTCAACCCCATCAAATAGTAAGAAATATCTTTTAGTTGTCAACCCCATCATATAGTAAGAAATATCTTTTAGTTGTCAACCCCATCATATAGTAAGAAATATCTTTAGTTGTCAACCCCATCATATAGTAAGAAATATCTTTTAGTTGTCAACCCCATCATATAGTAAGAAATGTCCTATAGTTGTCAACCCCATCATATAGTAAGAAATATCTTTTAGTTGTCAACCCCATCATATAGTAAGAAATGTCCTTATAGTTGTCAACCCCATCATATAGTAAGAAAATGTCCTATAGTTGTCGACCCCATCATATAGTAAGAAATATCTTTTAGTTGTCAACCCCATCATATAGTAAGAAATGTCCTATAGTTGTCAAACCACATCATATAGTAAGAAATATCTTTTAGTTGTCAACCCCATCATATAGTAAGAAATATCTTTTAGTTGTCAACCCCATCATATAGTAAGAAATATCTTTTAGTTGTCGACCCCATCATATAGCAAGAAATATCTTTTAGTTGTCGACCCCATCATATAGTAAGAAATATCTTTTAGTTGTCAACCCCATCAATAGTAAGAACTATCTTTTAGTTGTCGAACCCCATCGTACAGCAAGAAATATCTTTTAGTTGTCGACCCCATCATGTAGTAAGAAATGTCCTATAGTTCTCGACAGCATCATATAATAAGAAATATCCTATAGTTGTCGACCCCATCATGTAGTAAGAAATGTCCTATAGTTCTCGACATCATCATATAATAAGAAATATCCTATAGTTGTCGACCCCATCATATAGTAAGAAATATCTTTTAGTTGTCAACCCCATCATATAGTAAGAAATATCTTTTAGTTGTCAACCCCGTCAAATAGTAAGAACTATCTTTTAGTTGTCGACCCCATCATATAGTAAGAAATATCTTTTAGTTGTCAACCCCATCACATAGTAAGAAATATCCTATAGTTGTCAACCCCATCATATAGTAAGAAATATCTTTTAGTTGTCAACCCCATCACATAGTAAGAAATAACCTATAGTTGTCAACCCCATCATATAGTAAGAAATATCTTTTAGTTGTCAACCCCCATCATATAGTAAGAAATATCCTATAGTTGTCAACCCCATCATATAGTAAGAAATATCCTATAATTGTCGACCCCATCATATAGTAAGAAATATCCTATAGTTGTCGACCCCATCATATAGTAAGAAATATCTTTTAGTTGTCAACCCCATCATATAGTAAGAAATATCCTATAGTTGTCAACCCCATAATATAGTAAGAATTATCCTATAGTTGTCAACCCCATCATATAGTAAGAAATGTCCTATAGTTGTCAACCCCATCATATAGTAAGAAATATCTTTTAGTTGTCAACCCCATCATATAGTAAGAAATATCTTTTAGTTATCAACCCCATCATATAGTAAGAAATATCTTTTAGTTATCAACCCCATCATATAGTAAGAAATATCATTTAGTTGTCAACCCCATCATATAGTAAGAAATATCCTATAGTTGTCAACCCCATCATATAGTAAGAAATATCTTTTAGTTGTCAACCCCATCATATAGTAAGAAATATCTTTTAGTTGTCAACCCCATCATATAGTAAGAAATATCCTATAGTTGTCAACCCCATCATATAGTAAGAAATATCTTTTAGTTGTCGACCCCATCATGTAGTAAGAAATATCCTATAGTTGTCGACCCCATCATATAGTAAGAAATATCCTATAGTTGTCAACCCCATCATATAGTAAGAAATATCCTATAGTTGTCAACCCCATCATATAGTAAGAAATATCCTATAGTTGTCAACCCCATCATATAGTAAGAAATATCTTTTAGTTGTCGACGCCATCATAGAGTCGGAAATGTCGAACATTTCATTGAGTGGAGGAGGAGGTGGGAGACGGGATGTGGTGGGGAGGATTGTGGTTAAGCGGTTATGATATCAGTCTCTGTATCATAAAATTCCTGTTCAACCTCAGCACAGAGTTGGGAATTAGTTTTAGAAACTGGTATCAAATGATTACCACACGTCCCCTGATCTCTCGGTTTATGAAATCTGGTGCCTAGCCTGTTTGCATAATTCTCGAATACAGGTCAACATTGTTAGGAAAGTAAACCTATCCTCAGATAGATAGAGTCGGTTAGCTTGGGTGGAATCTGTCAGAGGAAGTAAACGGGTAGATAGAGCCCGTTAGCTTGGGTGGAATCTGTCAGAGGAAGTAAACGGGTAGATAGAGTCCGTTAGCTTGGGTGGAATCTGTCAGAGGAAGTAAACGGGTAGATAGAGCCCGTTAGCTTGGGTGGAATCTGTCAGAGGAAGTAAACGGGTAGATAGAGCCCGTTAGCTTGGGTGGAATCTGTCAGAGGAAGTAAACGGGTAGATAGAGCCCGTTAGCTTGGGTGGAATCTGTCAGAGGAAGTAAACGGGTAGATAGAGCCCGTTAGCTTGGGTGGAATCTGCCAGAGGAAGTAAACGGGTAGATAGAGCCCGTTAGCTTGGGTGAAATTTGTTTAGAGGGAGTAAACCTTACACAGATGAAGTCGACACATTTACCCTTGCGGTGTACAGCTCGGTTTGGTGCACTCCCTCGAAAGAGAAACAATAGAAGAAGATGCAGTCATTGTGATTGGATCGGCCAAAGAGTTTCCTACATTGCTGTTGTTATTATTGATTCCAATACAGATGAGGTGCCTCTGTGCTTGGAAGCCCATTCATATACACACACCAGGGTGCATATTTCGCTGCGTTGTTAGGTGAATACTGCAGATTTATATATAATATGAAGTGAATACATGAAATATACGATGGGAAGTTATTAAGTAACAGGAATTTTACTAATAAGCTTTTTGCAATGGTACGAATCAGAAATGTTGTGTGTGTTATTTCTCAACATAGTCCCCCTGCCTGGCAACACATGGTCCACCTGTTCACTAGCTTGTTGATGCCTTCTAGGAAATGTTTTTGGGTGTGGCCTTAAACTAAGTTTGCACCGTCTCAATTACCTCGTTGTCATCTGCAAACCTCTGACCCAGCAAATGTTCTTTCAAGAAAAGAATTGCGTTCTGACAATTAAATTGAAAGTTAAAACAACGACTCCCTACGTATATTAACTACAGAGCATAATGGGGACTACCCGTTGCTTTGAAATTGGAACTGCGACTAACTGACTAACTGATTAACTACGTATATTCATAGCATCTCAAGTTATTCTTTGTTGAACTTTACCTGCCTGCAAATAAACTGTTATACTGTTTGTAAAGTCTCACTACACTTTGTATGTAGAATAAATTTGAAAAATTAAGTGCCTAATGCCATCAAATAATATGCTCCACAGTCCATCGTGAAGCAATATGCAGTGAATGGCTGTCGTTTGCACTCCAAACAATGAATACTTCATTGGTACTTCCCAGCTTCCCCAAGACAGTGTTAGACCATAGCAGTAGCTATTGTAACTATAGTGTGTTTACTTTTGTCTGCCCCAATATAAAATTCCATATCTCAGTAACCAACTGAGGGAAAATGATGAGATTTAGCATATTACCTTATAAATATGTCCACTCAACAACAAACATTTTGTTCTGGAGATTGTACAGCAGATTTCAAAGTTTGTTTATATGCGGTATATAATTTACGGGTCAGAGATGAAGTGCACATTATTAAATGTATTAAGTCTTCACACGGAAACTTTAGCGTTGAATAGTTAACTATCTCGTGGGACATGGGATTGGCCTTATGACAAGAGCCTCGCGTAGTGGAACTGGGCATTACTTTAAAACATGTTTGTTAGCGAGAAATCACTAGTTTTTCATCAGAACATCAAAGAAATGTCACCGCTTTCCATGATTCAAGTTACTTTTGGACCTATCAAAGACATATTCCTTGGGTGGGGGTAAATATGCTTGCTTGCTTGTGTTCGTTGGCTTGAGCTCCAACGCGAAGTCCTGTATGTCGGATGAAGGCATCCTGTTATCCAACATCAGTGTGATGTAATACAGGACCTGAGGTTTGCGTGAGTATCCGTTGTCCCATGTCTGGCTTATTGGTGTGCAGGCAGACACTCTCCGACTTTGAAGGAATCAGCGATCCTTCTGACTTTAGCCAGGACCCCGAAGGGACCTGTTGCCCAGGACGCTCGACGAGGACGCGTCAATAGGTCTTGGCCAGTATAGAACCCGGCCCTGGTGCCTTAGAAACACCTCTGAGTCCCGGTGGGGATAAATATAGGACGACAGGAAAAATTTCATAACGATGCAACAGACAGTTTTCAAAATAACTGACCATGAATGAAGGCATTCATTTGTGGACAGGCTATAATTTAATGAATTTTTAGCAAATTTTTGATGACATCATGTCCTTCATTTATCAAATCGTTTTACACACAAAGTGTAGTAATACTTTACAACCACCCAGTATTTATAGTGTGAAGTCAGTTTGTTATTGTGAACGTTGCGTTTTTGTTTTTTGTTTATGTTTTTGCATTCACTGGCTATTTTTAACTCAAGCGTAGTCCATACACGTAATACTACTTCTAGTGCATTGGACTGATGCCTCGCCTTCAGTCGTACTCAGATTTCAGAGGTACAGTAATTTACGTCCCCAAGTCAAGGACGAGAAGTCAACATTTTAGTTCAGCTGACCAGTGTAGGGATTGAACCCACTACCTCGACATCATCACACCGGAAGTTTAAGAGTTAGAGCTCGTATCCATTCGGCCATGCTGACCTCCGTGTTTTAATATCTTTGGTTATCTGTAGTTTTGTGTGTTTCTTTCTTTGTTTTTGCCTGTTTTGTTTACAAATTTACAATATAATCTCTGGCTGTTTTCCTACCTCAGCCCACCAGTCATAGAAAAACGGCTGCGTTTGGCACAATCCATCGCTCCGATTATTATCTTCGATCCTTATCTTCGATTTGTGTACTTTAAATCGTCAATACGCCACATCAGAAACATTCATGACCTCGCTATATGGGGGTCACTTGAACTAACATGGTAAATACATTTACAGTCATTGATCGCTGTTCCCTCAGCTAACAATTCTTCTCTTATATGGCTGGCTCTCTTATTTCTATTTCTTGTTCCTCTTATTTGGGTGAAAATCATTAGCGGTAAATTTTGTTCTCCTCTTGTTGAGGCGTCGTTACAACATACAACATCTGAGGTACTTGCAATTTACGTCCCCAAGTCAAGGAAGAGAAGTCAACATTGTAGTCTAACTGACTGGTGTAGGGGTTGAACCCGCTAGCTCGGCATCAGCACATAGGAAGTTTAGTTAAGAGCGCTCTTATCCATTCGGTCGGCGAAGAGATTGAACATTCATCGCTCTGATAGTTTCGATCAGTTTAGAGATTGAACCCGCTAACTCGGCATCAGCATACCGGAAGTTTAAGAACGAGCTCTCGTACCATGCTGACCTCCACTTTATTCGTCTATCTAACCCATTTCTTTCGTCATCTAACCAGCTTTATTCGTGTATCTAACTCACTTTATTCGTGTATCTAACCACTTTATTTGTGTATCTATTCATCTTTATTCGTGTATCTAATCCATTTTTATTTGTGTATCTAACCCAATTGATTCATGTAGCTAACCCTCTTTATTCGTATATCTAACCCACTTTATTCGTGTATCTAACCCACTTTATTTGTGTATCTATACATCTTTATTCGTGTATCTAACCCACTTTATTCATGTATCTAACCCACTTTATTCATGTATCTAACCCATTTTATTCATGTACGAAGAACCTTAGATACACGAAGTTATTTAGTTACACGAATAAATTGGGTTAGATACAACGAAAGAACGAACGAACGGACTTTATTTTGTTACTGTCAGAGTCCAGAATAGGGCAGTGATGCAGGGACATCGTTACGCCCGCCAGGCGACTTAGTCCCCAGCAGGGATGCCGTAACTTCGTTACGCCGCCAGGCGAGTAGTAGTTACCTGCCTGCAAGATTGCTGGCTGACGAGACGGCCAGCGGTCAGGCAAGGACGACGCAAGACGCACGCATGCCTCGTGTACTGTCTCACATGTGTTAGGTTAGCGAGCCAAGTTTAAGACCCTGACATGTGTGGACGTGGTGGCATTCGTCCGGCTTTGAAATGAACGTGTTTATGTGATTAACATTTAAAACTAGAGTTTGTGAACTTAGAATTTTTGTCAAACTTTATAGTACATGTAAATGTGATCGTGGAAGGCTCATTTTGATATATTACTACATTGTTTAAACATGGAGACTATTTGTAAACGTACAGTGCATACATATTGTTTGATCTTGTAAACGTGTAAAACATTTGTGATTTGTGAAACTTGTCACCGTTTTGACCTTGTCGACATTGTGATCTTGTCGCCATTGTGACCTTGTCGCCATCTTGTAAACTTGATGTCTATGTCCTTACTGAATGTCATCTTGATGTAAGTGATGTGTCATCAATGTTGTAGAGTGTTGAGATATATGTAAATTGTCTTTGTGAATTGAGTTGTGGAACGCAGAAAGTGTTGGGAAAGAAAGTGACTTGTGTTTTGAAAAAAAAAATTGTTGACGGACAAAATTACGACCTACAATTACACTCAACGCCATACAAACCTAATCAATACTTAGTGACAAGCAGGCACACACCATCAAATAGACGCTAATTTATTTCCTCCAAAAACAAAGCAGGTTTTCCGTACCATCTAAAACCCGTGCGCGTAGAGGTCATTTGTGGTTTCGAAGTAGCGACCCTACAGTTCCTAGCCCGATTTCCAACCGTTCTTCAACGCATCCAGGGCACTTGAGTATATTTTTCTTTTCATATACTTTAAGGATGCAATTTTAGGCACGTATTGTCAATAGAACACGATTGTAAATTGTTTACTTTACTAACCACTTATAACAAATTGTGTGGCTGGTATTTCATTGACATTTTCCATCATGTCTTCATTAAATGACTTCATCGATATGGGGTTAAAGTTACAGTTAACAAGTGATGAACTAATGAAATGGAGTGAGAATAAATACTCTGAATACCTCCTAGTACAGGAGAAAGCTACTGAACGCGATGAAAGAGCAGCTGAAAGGGCGGCCAAGCAAGTAGAGGCAGAAGCTGCAGTAAAACAGACCGAATTAGAACTGGCGGCAAAGTTAAAACAAGCTGAATTAGATAGTGCACTGAAAAAGGCCGAGATTGAAAAAGAAACAGAATTAAAGAAGGCAGAAACAGCCTTAAAGCAAGCTGAGATAGATAGTGAACTGAAGAAGGCAGAAATAGCAGCTCAGAGTAAGAGAGAAGAACTGGAGTTACAGTTAAAGATGAAACAACTTGATACTGAGACTGCCATTAACAAAGAGTCAAAAAAATCTGAGAGACTGGAGAAAGAAAACCAGTACAAGAAATATCAAGGTATTGTACGTAATTATACCTCGGGTGACTGCATCGCAGCCTTTACCCAAACTTTTGAGACTTTAATGGAACATTACCAGGTTCCACTGTCTGAATGGAATATTGTTTATATGAGGAGTTTATCAGGGGAGCCTCTTAAAGTCATTGAGACCATCCCCAAAGACCTCAGGAAAGACTACCATTATCTGAAATCAAAGATTATGGCACATTTTATGTTAGATGAGGCAGGTTACAGAGAACAATTCAGCAAGTTGAGTCCAAAACCGACTAGCATCGGCTAACTATGACAAGCCCTATAGTAGGCAGAAACCTCATAAGCCTACTTCTGAGAAGTATAATCACTGTAAATATTGTAAAATTTCACATCATCAAGGTGAGATGTGCGACAAGAACCCCGCATATCATACTTATCTCCAAAACATGGTAAACAGACAAGATAAGGAGCGTAGATCCTTCAGAAATTTGCGTAAATGTTTCCTCTGTAAGGTGTACGGACACTATCGCCAGGATTGTAAAGGTAGGCAAATGACCAACAAAGCAAATGCCGCCTTGTTTGACAGTTCATCGTCAGATGAAGAACAATCAGAGAAACATCCTGTGAACGCAGCACAGGCTTTTGACATGTTTAACGCAAATAAATGTACTGTTTGTAACACCTTTTATGAAGATGGCGTTTTAACATGCGGCCACGCCATTCCTATTGCCAATGAAGAAGCTAATTTGGTAGTAGATTCTAAAGGCAGGATAAACGTCCATCACGGATATGTGAATGGCAAGTCTGCTACAGTGCTTCGGGACACGGGCAGCTCACTTATTGGTCTGAAGAGAACGTTCATAATGCCTACAGACTATACAGGCAGGCACGTAACATGCAGAACATTCTCAGGCAATATTGAGAAATACCCACTAGCATGGGCATATATTGAAACACCTTTCCTCACTGGGAAAGTAAAGTGCGCTGCATTAACAAACCCAGTGTGTGATATAATAATTGGGAATTTACCAGAGGTGAATGATAAACCTCATGACATAACATCTCTGTGTATTGATGATAGCATAACATCACCATCCAATGTCATCACTGATAATGTCACACCACCTAATGAATGTATGGTAGCTAATGTAGCACTAAGATCTCATGACATCATTGATAACATTGTTTCATCACCATCTGATATCATTGAATGTGTGAACGCAGTAACCAGATCTACTGCTAGAGTGCAAGATGAAAGTAATCAAACTGAGGCTATACAAATGCTCAGCCCAGTATCACTACCTACTAACACCATGAAGGAAACGTTTGTAACAGCTCAAAAGGCTGACCCTTCATTGTTAAGATATTTTAATCTGATCGGGCAAAAGCCAAAGGTAACCAAGAATGCAAAATGGCATTTTGCTGTGAAAAATGATATCCTCACCAGGTATTATACCAGAGGTGACAACACCACAGAGCAAACTGTTTTGCCAACTAAGTATCGTAGGCAAGCCTTACATCTTGCCCATGATATACCTCTTGCAGGGCATATGGCATACGCTAAGACCAGATCAAGATTATTAACACAGTTTCATTGGCCCAAATTTTGCAATGACATTAAAGAATATTGCAGAAGTTGTGACATCTGCCAAAAACTGGTAAAAAAAAGGTAAACACCCATAGGCAAAGTTACAAGTCACTGACCTAGCCAGTCGACCTTTTGAAAAATTATCTGTCGACATAGTGGGCCCTCTCAATCATACAACAACTAGAGGGAATAAATATATTCTAACTGTCATTGATCAATGTAGCCGCTGGGTGGAAGCTATTCCGCTAAAGAACATAACTGCCAATGATATAATGGAAGTTTTCTTCCATATTTTTTCTCGGATAGGATTTCCAGACACTATCCAATCAGATAGGGGCACTCAATTTATCGCCGCATCTACCCAAGCTTTCACCAAAATGTTGGGAGTGAAGCAATGTTTCAATTCCCCGTACCATCCTCACTCTAGTGGAATTATAGAAAAATTTAACGGCGATTTAAAGCACATGCTTGCAAAAGTCACGCAAGAGCACCCCAATAACTGGGATGTATATCTACCAGCTATTCTTTTTGCTTATCGCGAGGTACCACATTCTAGTACCGGTTTCTCTCCTTTTGAACTTATCTATGGTGCCAAACCACGTGGCCCACTAACTATTTATCACAAAATGTTAACTGACTCTACTCCAGTACTTAAACCCATATCATCATACGTATATGTTACATCATTGCGTGAAAGAATCATCAAATCTTGTATAATTGCAAAGAATGCACTAAAATTATCTGGTGCTACTTATAGACAGTATGCTGACAAAGGTAACAGGACAATAACGTTGACACCTGGACAGGACGTTCTTCTTCTATTACCTAGTGACAGACACTTATTGACTGATTCTTGGCAGGGACCTTTTAAAGTGACGAGACAGATTTCACCTGTAGACTACGAGATCCAAATAAAAGACAAACACAAAATATTCCACATAAATATACTAAGACCATACTACAACAGAGACAACGAACAAGACGATACAACAGCTTGTACAGTGATAATAGATCATGAAGATGACGAGGCTAGTGACGAAATTCCAACACCTGCATTAGACACGACAAACTGCTTGAAGGAGATCAAAATCAACCTAAAGTTAACTCAAGCAGAAACAGACAGTTGCAAACAGCTAATACAACAGTACAACACCATCTTCTCGAACAACCCAGGACAAACAGAATTAGTACAGCATCACATCACACTCACGTCAAACACACCCATAAGATGCAGACCATACACCATTCCATTACATTACAAAGAACACCTACATCAGGAGATCATCAACTTAGAGAAAAACAACATCATAAGACGATCCCAATCAGACTTCTCATCTCCAATGGTCATTGTACGCAAAAAGGACAACACGATAAGACTGTGTGTTGACTATAGAAAGCTCAATAAAATACCTCTTCTAGATTTGGAGCCAATGGCAAACTCTGACGACCTACTGACAGAACTGACAGACGCTAGGTTCTTTACGAAGGTAGACATGACGAAAGGATATTGGAAAATAGCGGTAGACGAACAGAGCAGACATTTGACAGCATTTGCCACACCTTGGGGACTGTACGAATGGTGCAAACTTCCATTTGGGCTTGTCAATGCCCCAGCCACATTCGTACGTATGACACGACTTCTTCTAGTAGATATACCTAACATAATTTGCTATATAGACGACATCTGTGTTCACACAGAGACAATGACAGACCACATAAAGACATTAGAACAGACATTTGAACGCATTAGACAGCACGGACTGACGGTAAAGCCTGCGAAAGTAGACATAGCCTACCAGGAAATATCCTTCTTGGGGTACAAAATATCCAATGGCTTTGTCACGACAGACGATAACATTGTGTCCAAGATACTAAAACTCTCACTTCCGACTACGAAAAAACAAGTCAGAAGTTTGTTGGGACTGATAAATTATTACCGGCAGTTCATTCCTGATTTTTCCGAACTGACCGAAGTATTTACTAACTTACTAACAAAAGATAAACCGGAGAAAATTGTAAGCAATGAATGCCTAAAATTTGCATTCCGTAAAGTATTATCTTGTTTTTCTGATAATAGCTTACATAATCCCATCCTGAAATTGCCCAATCTCCATTTACCTTTCAGATTGCGGACAGACGCGAGCTCCGTGGCGATTGGAGCAGTCTTGTTGCAAGAGCACAATAACATCCTCCATCCCGTATACTTCGTATCCAGGAAACTAAAACCCAGAGAACGGGCTTGGTCAATACCTCAGTTGGAAGCCCTAGCATTAGTGGTGGGTATAACTAAATTGTCCAGATTCCTTCTAGGACGCCATTTCATCGTGGAATCTGACAGCAGCCCGTTGCGATTTATAAATTCAGGTGTACCTTCAAACCAGATGGTAGCGCGCTGGTCTCTTAAACTCCAAGATTACAGCTTCGAGGTTAGACATATTCCAGGCAGAACCAACACGATCGCCGATCTGTTGTCCCGTTGTCCGACCGACCCAGTAAGCACCAATGTCTGAGTGCAGTGTGAGAAAATACACTTAGATTAACACAGCCATCCATCAATGAATATTTTTTTTTTCCATTCACAAAAAGCTGTGTAAAGTCTACTATGTCATGTGATAGGGATTACTCCCAATATATATAGTGTTCTTATTTTACTAATTCATGTAGTGATTGTCGTGTATAATTGTGTAGTGTGTGGCAGAAAGCGAACTTTATTAATTGTATATATTACGAACAAGAACAGTGCCACATTCGCTCAAAAATTTACCGTAAGCAAACTATCCAATTTGACAGTGGCATCTGCGTGTGGAACATTCCAGGGATATTTTAAATACGTGTGTGAATGTGTGACCTAAACATTGACAGCTACACCACTGCAGTCAATCGTAATCCAGAAGGTTTTACAGTGAAACATCCAACACATGAACGATTAGAACATTGTACTTTCCGTAACTACATCAG
This sequence comes from Cepaea nemoralis, assembly GCA_014155875.1. Taxonomy (NCBI): domain Eukaryota; kingdom Metazoa; phylum Mollusca; class Gastropoda; order Stylommatophora; family Helicidae; genus Cepaea; species Cepaea nemoralis. The sequence goes on along the minus strand of JACEFZ010027527.1, from coordinate 22,130 downwards.
ACCGGAACAAGTGTATTCTACAAGCTTCAACATCAGCTGTTTAGTGTTCGTGTGTACTTCCGGATTAGTTAGAAATTTAGAGCAAAATTAGCAGACGACAAATAAAAGTTTAAAAAGCTATGACGAGTCTAAAATCTTTAGGAATCAACAAAGTTGAATACACGAATTGTGTGTTTATATATTTATGTAGTGTAATCTTAGAATCATATCTTGATTAATGTATTCATACCACCGACTTTTTCTCGTTGGTATGAAGAAACGTCAAGCGATGACGCTAAGAAATAGGATAATTATTGTAAATTATTATATTTCATAAATTTTGAAATTATTCCCCTTTCATTTTTTTGTTATTACAGCATTACACAAAGGGCCATAATTTGAAATGTATACTGTAATGTGTTGTATATAAATAGCCATGTTGTTGCCAGATTGTTAACACACCAGGTAGCCATCTACTGGGCATGGCAGAGTGTTACCGACATTGCAGACCAACACAAGAGCTCCTGGCCAAATGAGGTCAGGGTTTGAGCGTTTAATGCGACTTATGTAAAAGCCGTATTTCGGTCTAGCCAGATGGTTTTTGTTTCAAGAACCATATTATTACGTGTTTTTTTTGGAGGCTGCGAGGTAGATGCGTGAAGCTGGTACTACCGATCTGACTGGGTCATTAATGCATTTGAGGTAATCAGTCATCGAGAGGATGAAACCTGACAGTGTTAAAGGTTGAACATCACATGTCGTTGAATACAACTTCCATTTCTTATATGTTTCTATGGCAGATGAGTATTTCCATGTATTATGATACCAATGTATATAACAACAGAAGGGTTGACTCTGACAAGGTTAAAATATTAACCCAGTATGTACATATATTAGACATGAAAGATGACATCTTTCATGAAGTTGCCGGGGGAGCGTGTCAGAGTCCAGAATAGGGCAGTGATGCAGGGACATCGTTACGCCCGCCAGGCGACTTAGTCCCCAGCAGGGATGCCGTAACTTCGTTACGCCGCCAGGCGAGTAGTAGTTATCTGCCTGCAAGATTGCTGGCTGACGAGACGGCCAGCGGTCAGGCAAGGACGTGAACTGTCTCACATGTGTTAGGTTAGCGAGCCAAGTTTAAGACCCTGACAGTTACCCTTTGAAAATAAAGTCCGTTGGTTGGTTCGTTCGTTGTATCTAACCCACTTTATTCGTGTATCTAACCCACTTTATTCGTGTATCTAACCCACTTTATTCGTGTAACTAAATAACATTGTGTAACTAAATATAATTAGACTTAAAGGCCGTCCAAAAAACACAACTCTCATACAGATATATGCACCTACTTCAACAGCAGAGGAGGACGAAATTGAAGATTTTTACAACACACTACAAGACACATTAAATAAGATTGGTCATAATGATATAGCAATAATAATGGGAGATTTTAATGCTAAAGTAGGTGCAGGAAGAGTTGAAAATGAGAGACACGTTTTAGAAAAATTTGGATTAGGAAACAGAAATGATGCAGGTGACAAATTAATTGAATTTTGCACAGAAATTGAGTTAACGATAGCCAACACGCTTTTTAAACAACATCCAAGAAGACTCTTCACATGGAAGTCTCCAGACAGTTTTACCAAACATCAGATAGATTATATTTTAATACATAGAAGATGGAGATCAAGCATAACATCTGCAAAAACCCTACGAAGTGCAGACTGTGATACAGATCATCAGTTATTAGAAGCAGATCTGAAATTAAAACTCAAAAAGCTTATCCGAGGACCAAGGCCACTTCGTTTTGATCTCACAAAAATACCGGACGCATACAACATAGAAGTTAGGAATCGCTTTGGAGTCTTCATGTCTGTACAAGAAGAAATGACACCTGATGAACTGGCAGTACAAGCTAGAGATATCTTGATAACTGCAGCCAAAGATTTCATTCCGACCAAGAAAAAGCAACTTAAGCCATGGATTACATCAGACACGTTAGAATTAATAAAACAACGACGGGAGATGAAACAGAAAGGAGATGAATCCGATAGCAGGATGAAGTATAAATCTTTAACTCGAGAAATAAGAAAGAACACAAGAAAGGACAAAAATCAATATATACAAGATTGCTGTACCAGAATAGAGCAATATCATAAGGCTGGAAGAGATTATGAAATGTTCAAGGAAATGAAGTTATTGACAAGAAATGTTCAACCTCAATTGAATGTTATCTGTGACTAGATGGGAAATACCTTAACAGAATCTAGACAAATTCTAGAAAGATGGCAGGAGTACTACAGTGGAATGTATGATATAAGTGACAGTGAGGATATGAATGAGATACATGAGCCAATGACAGCAGAGACAGAACCTGAACCCTCATTAGATGAAATTGCTTGGGCTATAAGGAACCTGAAGAATGGTAAATAACCTGGATGTGATGAGATACCAGCTGAACTAATTAAAGCGGGAGGAGGAGAAAGCATACACATATATCATGCATTATGTACAAAGATTTGGAAATATGGTATATGGCCAAAAGATTGGAAGAGAACTATCTTCATTCCAATACCAAAAAAAGGGCAACCTGAAATTATGCACCAACTATAGAACTGTTGCCCTGATAAGTCATGCAAGTAAAATTCTACTAAACGTCATAATGCGAAGACTTAGTAAGAAAATGGAAGAAGAGATTAACGTAGTTCAAGCTGGATTTAGACAAGGAAGAGGAACAAGAGATCACATATTCAACATGCGTTTAATAATAGAGAAGTGCAGAGAATTTAATGTAAACCTATTCTCATGTTTTGTGGATTATTCAAATGCATTTGACTGTGTACAGCATCAGAAACTTTGGGAAATCATGAGGAATATGGGCTTTCCTTCACAGGTAGTGCATCTCATAAAAATGCTATATCTAGACCAACAAGCAGCAGTTAGAATAGATGGCGAGACATCAGATTGGTTTGACATCAAGCAAGGAGTCCGTCAGGGCTGCGTGCTGTCACCCTATTTGTTTAACCTGTATGCCAAAAATATAATGAGAAATGTAAGAGAGGATATAAACAGGGAGCCATATGATGCCCTAAATATCGGCGGTCATGACATACCAGAGATTCGATATGCTGATGATACAGTATTACTATCCACAACACAGAATGGCATAGAAAACCTAATAGCCTCAACACAATTGAATAGTGAAAATCACAACTTATATCTTAACATAGCAAAAACTAAGATAATGCATACAGATAAAACTACTATGGAGAAAGAAATATACTTTAATGGGAGAAAATTGGAGGTGGTGGACAATTTTGAATATCTTGGGTCATTGATTACCAATAATGGTGACACAATGAAAGAAATTAAACGGCGATTATCCATTGCTCTTCAAAGACTAAAACAGATGAATAAATTATGGTGTGGGACAGACAGAACTACAAAAATTAGATTTTTAAGAGCATGCATCTTTCCCATTGCAACATACGCCTGTGAGACATGGACACTTACTAAACAAGCTGAACAGCGCATACATGCCTTTGAATATAAATGTTATACACGAGTTCTAAGAATATCTTGGGTAAAGAAAAGAACAAATGCATCCATACTTCAAGAGTTGAATATTGAGGAGGGATGGCTATTAAAGACGATAAAACAAAGAAAATTGAAGTATTTTGGTCACTTGAAACGTCACGACAGTTTGGAGAGAACAATAATGGAAGGGTATATGCCTGGGAAGAGAGGAAGAGGAAGGCCAAAGAGAAAATGGGTGCAGGATGTGGCGGATTATCTCCAGATGGGTGTATCAGACGCGGGACATCTTGCTTGTGATCGAGAAGTTTTCTGGAAGGTTGTTATGGAAGCGAGGTTCTGCAAGGGACATGCTACTGAATGAATGAAACTAAATATAACTTCATGTAACTAAATAACTTCGTGTATCTAAGCCTCTTCGTGTATCTACAGCAGTGTATCTATACACTATACTATACCAAGACCGGAGCTGTGGTCCTGGCGTTACGAACGCAATTCGTAATCTCGCATACCCCGTTTGAAACACAGCTGTGGCATATTTGGAAATAGAGCGCCTTGCGCTGGTTTTCTTACAATAGCATGAGTGCCGGTCGTTCAGAAAGCAATGGCAAACTACTGAACGGAAACTAGCCAAGAAATCACATATAGCCCAAATATGCTGGTATTGATTGCGACGTTCTGTAAAGGATATGCAACTTACTAACTATCTAACCTACCAAAAGATTACTTAAGCCTTGATTACCGCAGTCTAACTTTCTCTCCAAACAGTTCAGCATGCAACCATGTACTTCTTCTTCTTCCTGTCCGGCGTGGTGGACATTGCCATGCATTATGGGTTGGCCATCCCGCCTAAAACCGACTACATGTCATTGGTGGTTGCCTTGGTGATTGAGGGCTTGTTGTTTCTCAGTCACGTGCACGGCAGGTCAGAGCTGGACACACACATACATATGTTGCTGGTCTATGTGGTCTTCTTCACGGCTGTGGTGGTAGTGTTGGAGGCAAGGTAAGTTGCTGCCTTTAGAGACGTATACGTTTTTGTAGAGCAGGAGGCAGCTGCTACTGCTGCTGATACTACTACTACTGCTGCCATTACTAATACAACTACTACCATTAT
>JACEFZ010027527.1:0-12500 GCA_014155875.1 Cepaea nemoralis | reverse complement strand
GGCTTGGTAAACAAGGACTTTTGTTTTGGCACTAAGCTTCCTGTTCGCCCAGACTCTTTTTGTTAACCTGTTCATTGTTGTTGCTGCCTTACCCATCCTGATGTTGATTTCCTGATCTAGGGATAATTTGCTGTTTACCTCTGATCCTAAATATGTAAAATGGTCTACCATCTCTAGTTCGGCGTCGTCAATAAAGATTGATGGTACCCCATGTGCACTTTGTGACACAATCTGTATCTTCTCTTCGCTAATTATTAAACAAAATTCAGAACAAACATTGGGGAATGCAGAAAGTAGACGTTGTAATTCTTCCTCAGAATGGGTTGTAATTGCAGCATCGTCTGCAAAAAGCAACTTTCTGATCAGTACCCTCCTAATTTGGGTCTTGGCCTTCAATCTCTAAGCATTATAGAGGCCGCCATCTGAGCGTGAGTGAATGTATTTATAAATACCACCACCCTGATCACGAAAGGCATATTTCAGTAGAAGTGAAAAGTATATCCCAAAGAGGGTGGGAGCTAGTACACAACCTTGCTTAACTCCACTCTTAATTTCAAACTCTGCTGAAGTTGCACCATCAAACTTGATTATACCCTTCATGCCTGTGTGGAACGATTCCACAATGGACAGAAGTGTTCGTGGGCAGCCAATCTTCTTCAGTGCCCTGAACAGACCCTCACGACTGACCAAATCAAATGCCTTTGTGAGGTCGATGACGGCTGTAAACAGTCGTTGATTTTGTTGCCGGCATTTTTCTTGCATTTGTCGCAATGAAAATATCATATCAATGGTAGACCGGTTCTGTCGGAAGCCGCACAGTGATTCAGGGTAGACTTGATCTCCTAGGACTTGAAGTCTGCGCAGAACAATTCTGGCAAATACTATTCCAACAATGCACAGAAGTGAGATACCCCTATAGTTGTCGCAGTCGTTCCGATCGCCCTTGTTCTTGTACAGTGGTATGATGCTTGGATCTTTGAAATCCTGTGGGACTTGTCCTCGCCAGCATAGCTCTATTAGCTGGCGGATCTGTAGAGTGAGGGTTTCTTGCCCACTCCTGATAGCCTCTATTGGAATCCCATCTTTACCTGGAGACGCCAGACGCAAGTTCATGTATAGCACACTGAACTTCTGTTATGGTGGGAAGTGTGTACAGGTGGTCAAGAGTTGGCAGAGACTCTGTAGCGTTGAGGGCATCATCCGCTAGTTTGCTTTCGCTTGAGGAAAACTACAAATAGTGCTCCAACCATCTGTCCATCTGCTGTTTCTTGTCAGTGGTGATTTCTCCAGTCAAGGTTTTCAATGGTGCACTTCTTTTAATAATTGGACCGCAGGCTTTCTTTATCCCTTCATACATGCCTCTGATGTTTCCCTTATCACTTGAATTTTGAATGCACTCACATAGTTTTATCCAATGGCCATTTGCACACTGCCTGGAACCCTTTTGCACATCCTTCCTAGCTTGTTTCAGCTCACTTAGGGTGTTTCGAGTTGTTCTTTCCTTGTTTCTTAAGACGTTTCTTTCTATGAATCAAGGGTTGCAGTGTCTGGCTGTTTGCTGCAAACCAGTCCTGCCTCCTCTGATCCACAGGTAATAAACCCATACCGCCGTTTTATAAAGAGTGTCCTTATGTATAGGCCACTTTTCACTTGCTGTACAATTTTCTGATGTATCAGTGAGAGCGTCTTCAAGTTGCCGTTTGAACTCACAGCACTTACCAGGGACCTGTGTGTTGAGAATAGATCCTGGGAATAGATCTGAGTTTGGCATTGTAGATTTTCTTTGGTCGCAGTCTACCCCTTGCAACAACTAAAATATGATCCGTATCACAGTCAGCACTGTGGTAACTTCGAATCAATGATATATGGTTCAGATGTTGTCTCCGTGTGATAATGAAGTCCAGCTGATGCCAATGGCCGGATATTGGAGGTTTCCATGTGACCTTATGCCGCTCTTTTGTTTAAAAACAGGAGTTTGTAATACTGTCACGAGCGCCATGAGTTAACCAGCTAATAATGCCGACGTTTGCGTGGCGTATATTTTCTAGGCCACAACAGTCGTACTAACAGAGTAAACACAGCTGCACAGGTTACATCGTGTCAGCCCATAAACACATTTGGTGGTGAGTGAGAAGGAATGGATACATCGAGTTGGCAGTTCATTAACAGTTAGAATCACATATGATTGTCGGCTTAGGATATGGAATGGTTCCGTTTGTCATCTATACTGCCGGACATCAGACGGAAATGGCTGCTGGGATTGTCACCACGGAACAGAAGATTGACAGTTTATCAACAGGTCGGAAGTGCCCGACTAGGGAGAAAACAGTGCATCTGTCAATTCTTGGTTTCCGGCACATCGAGAGGATTGACGGGGTTATTTGCAACTCTTTGTTGTAACTCGACAGAAACTCGCTGGCTTGTTTGAGAATCTAAACTATTACTGACAACTTTGACAGGACTAAAGCCAGGAAAATGGATTCTTGACAAGGGATGATCTGCCACGGTGCCACCTGTGTGGGGGCATAAAGGATAACGTCACGTGGCCAACTTTGGTAGTTTGCCATATAAACCCGAGTTGGGATCAACTAGGGGGGACTTGAAAAATGCTCTAGTCAGAGTGCCAGGGCACTGCAGTGCTTAGTGGAAATAATATCTACCGTGTGTTAATTAGTGACTTAATTTTGCACGTGCCTATAATGGCAGATGTAGATATGATTGATAGGACTGCAGTAGTGCCATTTAAGGTATAACCTATTATAATATATTCGTTATAATTACTTTAGGCAGTAGCCTTGTTAAACTATAGTGTGATGATTAGCACTGTTAGTGGAAACTAGCTAGAGTAGTGAAGTGATACTTGGCTCTGTTAGCTAAAATAGATTAGTGAAGTGTTGATAAGCTTTACTAGTTGAGAATTGAGTAATGAGGGATAATTGGGATCTTCCCGTAGGTGTCCCTGGTGGGCGGGGTTCCGCATTCTGGTTGCTGATTTTTTCTTTGTCATAGCCTGATTCGGCTCTAGGTGGGTAGCTAATCTGCTCTGTGACTAAGTCTAGTTAGCTAAAGATCATTAAGCAAGGTGATAGGCTTACACTCAGCCGAAGGGATCAGTGACTAGTACTATCACCAGATGTGTTGTTTCTATCCTAGGTTCCCTACCAGATCCAAGGAAACTCCACAAGTTTTGGGAAAGAATTAAAAAACCCATTCTGAAGAACACCAGTTCAAGAGTCAATAAAGTTGCATACAGAAACGTAACTTACGCTAGAAGGAAATTGATTCATCAAAGAGAGTGATGCATACTGATGCACCACACAGCATCAGACAGTAGTAACGAACCGAGAACCGGCTAAGAGTACCTAGTGTTAGTACAGTAACAATTAACATTAGTAATTAGCACTTATGGACTGAATGGTTCGATGTGCAACGAGGATGATCTGTCGACTAACTAACTAACTAACTAACTGCGTACACACTACAAAAGACTTGTGCAGTTTGTTAAGGAACGTTAGGAACGGACATTGTGTAGAGTGCAACCGGTCCATGATTAACTGTTAATACCACCGGTGTCTATTTCGGATGTTCATGAAATTGGATTACCAGAGGTCTGCAGAGGCAAAGCAGTATCCGGCAAGATGGTTTCGGCAACGGGTGAGAAGTACATGTTCTGACGTACCGTGCTGTGGTCTATCTTTGCTGGGATCAGCTGACTGGGTTGCTGTCTGAGAGTCAGAGTCTACACACTTTATAGAACACGTCACACATTTTCTTCACATACACGTCTCATATACGTTACACTTTTATTTTAATAAATTACTCTTTATTAATTTCTAGAAGCAAGAGTTGTTGAGTATGTTGCGTTGGGGAAGTATGAGAAGGGGGCATAGTACGACAGTGTGAGAGTGATAGGAAAAGGTGTCCATAGGCTGATGGAGTGTGTTGGACGGAAGCTGGTGGATTCTCCAGAATATTGAGAGGAAAAAAAATATTATAATGTGGGTGTCGGATCTCCTCACTCCAGGGACGACACTTTAAAGGAGGACATGACATTATTGGGTGCTCGTCCGGGATCTTTGGACAGCGGGATCTCTCGTAAACGTGATCTTTGGACAGCGGGATCGCTCGTAAACGTGATCTTTGGACAGCGGGATCTCTCGTAAACGGGATCTTTGGACAGCGGGATCTCTCGTAAACGTGATCCTTGGACAGCGGGATCTCTCGTAAACGGGATCTTTGGACAGCGGGATCTCCCGTAAACGGAATCCTTGGACAGCGAGATCTCCTGCAAGCAGGAACCTTTGACAGTGGGATCTTCTGACAACGGGGTCTTTTGACACGGGATCCTTAGTTATAAGAGGGAGATATCATTTTGGAGAATCCAGCTAGAGTGAATGTGGATAGGGGTTAGGACTAATATCTTACCTGTTCACACTTCACACGTCTGCATATGTCTGTGGTCCTGATTCTACTCTTGTCACTGCGTGAATGTGCTGTGTGTGGTATATCTAGATTTATAGTACTTGTTCATATATCTGTATAGTAATTTGCAGTTATATTGTACTAGACCTGCTAGCTTACCTCTCTGTATAATGGCCACCCCTAAACTTAGCACAGCAGAATTAAAGGCAAGGGGGGGAAGAAATGGGATTGGCGGGGTCTGCTCTAACGGATTACATACAGGAAGTGGAGAGAGAGTATCGTCAAGCAGAACGGGAAGATCGAAAGGCCGAGTTGGAATTGAGGAGGATGGAATTGGAAGCTGAGCAAGCAGCTAGGAAATTTGAAGCTGAGCAAGCAGCTAGGAAATTAGAAGCTGAACAGGAAGCACAGAAAAGGGAGCACGAGTACCGGATGAGGGAACTCGAGTTGAAGAGTCAATCTAATGGAGAAACTGAGGGAGCAGTTGGAGGTTCCTCCATCCCAGGATCAACACCAGTAGGTGGACATGGGTACCATGCTATGAAGTTTCCTTTAGCGGTCTACGAGGAGGACAAAGAGAAGATTGACCAGTACCTTCAACGCTTCGAGGCTATGTCTGTTGCTATGGGTTTGGAGCGTAACAAATGGAATCTTAAGCTATCCCAGGGATTACGCGGGACGGGATACGAGGTTTATACTCGCCTGCCACCAGGACATGAGAACAATTATGATGAGTTAAAGACGGCTCTGCTGAAACGATTCGAGGTTACGTCACATACCTACCGGAAAAAATTTCGAGCAGCGAAACGAGAACCGGGAGAGTTGTTTGCCGCCTACAGTTTGCGTCTTAAATCTTATCTCCATAAGTGGATGGATTTGGCTGGGTTCGCACATGACTATGAGAGTCTGGAAGAGCTCATGGTGGTCGACCAGCTGAAGAAGCAAATGTCTAAACCTCTCAGGACGTTCCTGGGAGAACAAGGAGCGGAACGTATTGACCTCGTGAATAAATTAGCAGAACGGTTCGTCGAGGTACATGGGGAGGCAGGGGAAAACCTTTCCACCAACACCAAAAGTCAAGAGAAACATGACAAGAAGAAAGCCAAAAACTCAGGAACCAAAAAGTGGGAACCTTATGGGCAAAAATCAGAGGATAGTTCAGAGAAGAAGAAGGCGGGAAGCAAGAGCACTTCAAGCTCTACACCTAAACGACCGTGGTCGGAGAAGTGGTGTTCAATTTGTAAGTCACCCTCTCACAATACGAGGGACTGCAAATCGAAGGCTAAGAACCCTCACTTTGCAGCATGTCAAGTGACTTCCAAGGAGGTTGTCACGGAAAATGCCAAGGTCAACAAGGAAGCTCGCCACCAGGAGAGCTCATTCAAGTCCGACAATAGAAAATCTAGGACAGGGAAATGGTGCAACCAATGTCAGTCAAACACGCACAATGCTATTGACTGCAGGGGAAAGTCAGGAGATACTCAATTCGTCGTGTGCTCAGGGAAACCTAAGGTGGAGCCCACCGAACAGGTCGAGGCCGAGGAAGAGACTCCAGACCAGGAAAAACCACATGTAGTGGAATTGGTAGAGGTTAACGGTCGTCAAGTGGAGTGTTTATACGACACAGGACTGGACGGGGAGGCCGTGATTTCTGCGGATCTGGTACATCCAGAACAATTCACAGGTGAAACCTTGGATATACAGCCTGCACAGAAGAGTGCTGTAGTCATGAAGTTGCCTATTGCTAATGTGGAGATTCGGTCAAGGTACGTCACCGGCACCATCAAGGCCGCTGTATTGACCGATCCCATTTTTCCAGTCATCCTAGGTTGCCGGTATGTCTTTCTGGGAATGCCCAGGGAGCCAATTCATATGGGAGCAATGCAGACTCGCTCTCAGACGAAAACGGAAGAGGCAGACGCAATTGTGACTAACCCAATGCCGGGGGAGCTACGAACTGCCCAGAGTGAGGATGATACTTTACGTCCTTGCTACAAAAAGCTGCAGAAAAGTGCTGATCCACCAGGACGGGGGCAGTACTACATGAAGAATAGGATACTCTACAGGAGAGCAGGAAGGGGAGACAACCTATACGGTCAGTTGGTCGTCCCGAAAGCTCATCGGTCCCAGATTCTTCATATGGGGCATACCATCTCCTTTAGTGGACACATGGGTATTGCCGCCACCATGCAGCGGATTTCCTGCCACTACTATTGGCCGGGAATGACAGATGATGTGCGTCGGTATGTGAAGTCATGCCCTGAGTGCCAGAGGGTGGCACCGAAACACTGGACAGCACCGGTGATGTTGGGTGAGATGCCCATCATGAACTCTCCTTTCGAGAGGGTAGCCATCGATATCGTGGGTCCACTTCCCAGGACTAGGAAGAGGAACATGTATATACTCACAATGGTGGATTGCTGTACAATGTGGGGTGAAGCCATACCGTTGACCACGATTGACTCGAAAAGAGTGGCGGACGCACTGATGGAGGCCTTTACCAGATTAGGCTTTCCGGATCAAATTCTGACGGATAATGGATCTCAGTTTTGTGGAAAACTCATGGAGGAGGTATTTAGGGTGTTTCACTCTAACCACATACATACCAGCCCTTACCACCCTCAAGCCAATGGACAAGTAGAGCGTTTCAACGGCACGTTGATGACAATGCTCAGGAAACTAGCGCAGGAAAAACCTGATAGGTGGGATGAATATATCCCAGCAGCACTCTTTGCCTATCGGGAAGTTCCTCATGGCTCAACAGGACTACCACCCGCTACGTTGCTGTTTGGTCATCCAATCAAAGGACCGTTGGAAGCCATGTTGAGGAGTTGGACTGAAGAGGGGACGTCAGAAGAAGTGATCTCATCCTATCAATACGTGGAGGAACTGAAAGAAAAACTCCACAAGGGATGGACTCTGGCAAATCAAAACTTGAAAAAGGCCAGGAAAAGACATGCGGCTTACTACAACCGTAGGTCTAAAGAAAGATCTCTAGAGGTAGGAGATAAAGTCTTGTTGTTACTCCCAACGGGAAACAACAAACTGGAGATAGGTTGGCAAGGACCATTTCCCGTGGAAAGGGTGATATCCAGAACCAACTATCAGATCCGGATCCGGGGAAAGTCGAAGATTTTCCATATCAATCTCTTGCGGAAATACGAAGAGAGACCAGGAGACAAGGCAGCTCACCTCATGGCAATGGCAGTTGCAGTGGAGACAGAAGTGGGAACCAGCGAGGGCAGGGAATATCCCTTAGTACACCAGGAAACTTATAGGGATGTGCAAGTGAACCCTGATCTGACCTCCCAGGAGAGGGAAAGGATAACCCAGGTTCTCAAGTCTCATAAGGAGATACTGACTGATAAACCTGGACGAACGAGGTTGGTTGAGTTCGAGATGACTTTGATCACACAGGAGCCTGTTCGCCAAAAGGTTTACCCAGTGCCATTCTCTAAAGAAAAGGCCCTGGAGGAGGAAATAAAAAAACTGCTGGAGGATGACGTGATTGCACCATCCACATCCCCATACAATGCGGGGGTAGTTTTGTTACGCAAACCAAGTGGAGAACACAGGTTGTGTATAGATTACCGACTTCTGAACAGTCATACACAGTTTCAGGTGGAACCTTTGCCGAATCCACTCAGTTATTCGCTAGGCTCCATAAGGCTCGGTACTTTTCAAAGGTGGATCTGAGTCGGGGGTACTATCAGATACCAGTCAACCGGAGATTCGACCACTGTTAGCTTTCAGTACACCCAGTGGACACTACGAATTCAAGGTCATGCCCTTTGGACTCAGCAATGCACCTAGTGTGTTTACACGCATGATGAGGACTTACTAGATCCGTTACAGGATCCGTCCATCATCTCATTCATGGATGATATTCTGATTTCCAGTGACAGCTTGGATGACCACTTACAATCCTTGGAGAGAGTGTTTAATAGACTCAAGGAAGCAGGGCTTACTGCTCGTCCAACCAAGTGCATGATTGGTTACCAGACTCTGGAATTTCTAGGTCACACCATCACTCCAGGACACATTGTCCCAGAAGAGAAGAACCTGGAGAAAATCAGAAATGCACCAAAGGCCAAAAACGAAGAAGGATGTGCGATCTTTTCTCTCGTTGTGTGGGTTCTACCACAAAATTTATCCCACATTTCACTGAACTGGGAGCTCCGTTGACGGAAACCTTGAAAAAGGGATTACCGGATCAAATCATTTGGACACCAGAATGTGAGAATGCCTATAGTCAGTTAAAGGAGGCCTTGGTCAGCAAACCTGTATTACAGCTCCCTGACCTTTCCAAACCATTTGTGTTGAGAAACGGATGCGAGTGCGATTGGAATTGGAGCCGCTTTGTTACAGGAAGGAAAAGACGATGCTTCGGTTTTGAAACCTGTGGCATACGCAAGTAAGAAACTTCTACAGGCGGAGAGGAATTATTCAACCGTCGAGAGAGAGAGTGCTTGTCCCTCGTATGGGCAGTGCAAAAATTTCAGCCATATTGGTATGGAGTTAAGTTCGGGTTCAGTCGGATCATCAGCCCCTGATGTTCCTGGCTACTTCTCAGAAGCTCAACGCACGTTTGATGCGGTGGACGTTGTTACTTCAACCGTATAATTTCACAGTAGAGTACATTCCTGGGAAGGAGAATGTTGGAGCGGATTTCTTGTCAAGACACCCAGCTCCTGAAGAAGAGGAATGAATCATCTGGATTTAACTCATGGTGGAGAAGAGTGAGATGGACTACTCTCTTAAGAGGGGGCCTATGTCACGAGCGCCATGAGTTAACCAGCTAATAATACCGACGTTTGCGTGGCGTATATTTTCTAGGCCACAACAGTCGTACTAACAGAGTAAACACAGCTGCACAGGTTACATCGTGTCAGCCCATAAACACATTTGGTGGTGAGTGAGAAGGAATGGATACATCGAGTTGGCAGTTCATTAACAGTTAGAATCACATATGATTGTCGGCTTAGGATATGGAATGGTTCCGTTTGTCATCTATACTGCCGGACATCAGACGGAAATGGCTGCTGGGATTGTCACCACGGAACAGAAGATTGACAGTTTATCAACAGGTCGGAAGTGCCCGACTAGGGAGAAAACAGTGCATCTGTCAATTCTTGGTTTCCGGCACATCGAGAGGATTGACGGGGTTATTTGCAACTCTTTGTTGTAACTCGACAGAAACTCGCTGGCTTGTTTGAGATCTAAACTATTACTGACAACTTTGACAGGACTAAAGCCAGGAAAGTGGATTCTTCACAAGGGATGATCTGCCACGGTGCCACCTGTGTGGGGGCATAAAGGATAACGTCACGTGGCCAACTTTGGTAGTTTGCCATATAAACCCGAGTTGGGATCAACTAGGGGGGACTTGAAAAATGCTCTAGTCAGAGTTCCAGGGCACTGCAGTGCTTAGTGGAAATAATATCTACCGTGTGTTAATTAGTGACTTAATTTTGCACGTGCCTATAATGGCAGATGTAGATATGATTGATAGGACTGCAGTAGTGCCATTTAAGGTATAACCTATTATAATATATTCGTTATAATTACTTTAGGCAGTAGCCTTGTTAAACTATAGTGTGATGATTAGCACTGTTTAGTGGAAACTAGCTAGAGTAGTGAAGTGATACTTGGCTCTGTTAGCTAAAATAGATTAGTGAAGTGTTGATAAGCTTTACTAGTTGAGAATTGAGTAATGAGGGATAATTGGGATCTTCCCGTAGGTGTCCCTGGTTGGGCGGGGTTCCGCATTCTGGTTGCTGAGTTTTTCTTTGTCATAGCCTGATTCGGCTCTAGGTGGGTAGCTAATCTGCTCTGTGACTAAGTCTAGTTAGCTAAAGATCATTAAGCAAGGTGATAGGCTTACACTCAGGCCGAAGGGATCAGTGACTAGTACTATCACCAGATGTGTTGTTTCTATCCTAGGTTCCCTACCAGATCCAAGGAAACTCCACAAGTTTTGGGAAAGAATTAAAAAACCCATTCTGAAGAACACCAGTTCAAGAGTCAATAAAGTTGCATACAGAAACGTAACTTACGCTAGAAGGAAATTGATTCATCAAAGAGAGTGATGCATACTGATGCACCACACAGCATCAGACAGTAGTAACGAACCGAGAACCGGCTAAGAGTACCTAGTGTTAGTACAGTAACAATTAACATTAGTAATTAGCACTTATGGACTGATGGTTCGATGTGCAACGAGGATGATCTGTCGACTAACTAACTAACTAACTAACTGCGTACACACTACAAAAGACTTGTTGCAGTTTGTTAAGGAACGTTAGGAACGGACATTGTGTAGAGTGCAACCGGTCCATGATTAACTGTTAATACCACCGGTGTCCTATTCGGATGTTCAATGAAATTGGATTACCAGAGGTCTACAGAGCAAAGCAGTATCCGGCAAGATGGTTTCGGGCAACGGGTGAGAAGTACATGTTCTGACGTACCGTGCTGTGGTCTATCTTTGCTGGGGATCAGCTGACTGGGTTGCTGTCTGAGAGTCAGAGTCTACACACTTTATAGAACACGTCACACATTTTCTTCACATACACGTCTCATATACGTTACACTTTATTTTAATAAATTACTCTTATTAATTTCTAGAAGCAAGAGTTGTTGAGTATGTTGCGTTGGGGAAGTATGAGAAGGGGGCATAGTACGACAGTGTGAGAGTGATAGGAAAAGGTGTCCATAGGCTGATGGAGTGTGTTGGACGGAAGCTGGTGGATTCTCCAGAATATTGAGAGGAAAAAAAAAATATTATAATGTGGGTGTCGGATCTCCTCACTCCAGGGACGACACTTTAAAGGAGGACACGACAAATACATAGGTCATTTCTAGTGCAATGCTCCAGCAGCCTTTGCCCATTTTCATTCATGCGCCCGATGTAGTATTTTCCAAGGCGCACAGGTCATGAACTCCTTGCCCACACGAGCATTGAAATCACCGAGCATATAAATGTAGTCTCTAACTCTCATTATAAAGCTTCACGTGAAACAACGAAGAATATGCTCACAAGTACATCATGTTCTAAAATGTCAAACTGCTTATGCACGTTCTACATCATATATCTGTTTACTTTCAGATTTAGCCATTCAGTCATTCTAGGCATGGCCAGAGCATACCTCTCAATGTTGCAAGGCTCCTGGTTCTGGGCTGTAGGTATCATTCTGTACGGGCACAGCGAGACACATGCCTGGGATGCCAACAATCCCCACAGCGTGATGCAGTCGTCTATCTACTTCAGGTTAGTAGTACACGATGTATTTTTTATGACTGTGTAGTGTTTGAAAATATTGCCGGTCCAAGTTTTGTATTTACCTATTATGTTGCATGAACTTTACAGAGAGTGAATACAAAACTTGGACCCAGCAATATTTTCAGACACTGCACAGTCATTAAAAATACACTCTATATTGTGTTGATTCTTCCGTGGTGCAGCTGGGGCATGTTTTCCATTAGTAGTACAAGATGTTAATATTTAAAATTTAAATATCTGTCAGAGCAATCATCAAGATGTAGATTAGAACAAAGGTAGCCTGTTGCAAGATGGAATTAAAATTGACCAATAAAATGATGTCAATTGCAACAAGAAAATGGATGTTGAGGTGCTACATGGAACCCATACTTTTTGTGTATGTGGAGCGTGGACAATGAGCAGACAAGCTGAAAAACCAACTAATGGCAGTGGAGATGTGATTCCTGAGGAAAATGCAAAGAATACCATGGACAGACAGAAAAAAAGAACAATGAGCAAGTCTTACAAGAAGCAAATGAGAACCGTACACTTATTAGAGAAATTATACGCAGATGGTAACCAAAAATAATGTGACACATTATATGAAAAAAATAGATTAGATAATTTGGTGACAACTGGCAAAGAATGAGGGGGAAAAAAACACAGGGAAGGCAGAGCAGTAAAAAATATGGATGGCTTGGTCATGTGACATGGGTTTGGGCAAGAAAAGCGGAGCTGATCCAAAAAACTCTGGTGATCGTGCGAAAAAATTTCGAAACATGATCGCCCATGCCTTTTCGGCGAAAAAATGACAACC
>JACEFZ010027526.1:210000-234565 GCA_014155875.1 Cepaea nemoralis | reverse complement strand
GAACATTTATTCGTCTGTTTCTAAAGTTCGTGCCATTTTCTGTCGTGCTGGAGGAAAAATTGTTGATTTTAAACTAAATAACTATGTCAGTTGGCTGCGTGGGAATGAGAAAAACATCTGTAGAAAATTTCAATCGGATGGACTGTTCGGGAACGCATAAAGGACACACAAAGACACAAACAAAGACATAAACATTCTCTTATATATCTCTCCTATATATATGATATTCTCCTATATTCTCCTATATATATTCTCCTATATATATGAATTGAAACTGATGTGGTTTATATAACACCGGCCGTCTTTATTTCCCATGATATTTCCTGGTACCCATTTTAGGTTGACACCGGTGTCCATGATTATTGATTGACCTGGGAGTCTAGATCAGTTTTTAAAAATACACCTCGTTGGGGTTTTGAATTTATTGCCACCGTGCCGAAAGGCAAGCGAGAGAAAATGAATGGGTGTACTAAATTCAGTTCATCATACCCGGCCGATTTTCTGTACGTGACTCATGTTGGTGTGGTTTCCATAGTACGGTTTTCCCAAATCGGGTTTCAATAGTGGGTTTTGGTATTCCATGTCAGTTACATGCGGTGCTTTTTATGTGCCCAATGATTAGACAACTTCAGCAGGTTATCTTTTAGCGTCTAATTCTTGATTCACTCATTGTATTTTTACCCTCAAATTCACAGTGCAACTGTGCTATTTAACTTAAACGCTAACAGAATTCGCAAGCCACACTTATTGAGGTTTTTATATTGAGATCCATGTAGGGGAAACTTCTATCCGGTGGAATGACTCATAAGGTGGTTTCTGTGGGTTTCCCCGAGTCTACAAAATTGATAAGGGGGCAAAGTTCATTCACAGGTCATGCTGTTTACATCAACTCTCTCTTCTCTTCAAACTTGGTGACGTCTGCGAAAACATGTTGTTGACGTGAGCGTCCTTCACCTATTTCATCATGATGTCACAATCTATTTATAAACTGGAGACTACCAGGAGATTTCTTCATCAAGTGAAAACTAAGAAGTAATTTAAAATCATTTTTTCGCAATACAAAATTCATAAAATAATTTTAGAAAACACGCAATGGAGAGATTTAGGTTTATAATGATGCTTTCAAAGTGGACTAAAAAATCATGCTGGCATGAAGTGGAGGTCAGCCTTGAGGCGGATCTGGCGAATCACGATGCAGCTATCTTTAGCCGCGGCTTGTGATTGGTCAATGCTCCCAGCTGTGGCTAGAATAATAACGGTTTTGCAAGTCACGAGACAGATGAAAACAAACTGCCGACACGATTGTAACGTTAACGTTGTGGTTTTAGTATTTACAAGCCGTTTTAACGATAACTTGTGATTTCATTCGGTGATATATTAAAGGAGAACTACTTCTACTGTTAAAAGATCTGGTAAGTTGAAACTTACAGTTATTATTAATGTTTAGTAATAAATTTCGTGTGTTTTCACTGGCCTCAAGTTGTCAGCCGAGATACTTGAAACTTCTAGAATATTCGACTCGTTACAAAACATTACATAACAATGAGATAACAACCTGGCGTAGAAGATTCGGGTCCCGAATAACTTTGTACAGTAACTTATAAACATCATGTTGTATTGGAGAACATTCCATGGATTTGTTATGTAGGAATGAAACGTGGACACGTCACACTTGGTTCTATGCCGAGCGTTTCGCGAGGTTGTTTACGCCATTTGTAGTACATTGTGACCTGGATGACCCCGCGCTGACTGGGAAGTTCCACGAAACGCCAGTCACTCTTCATCAGCTGTTCACCTTCACCGGCCACTCATAACAGAATATATAACTCATTTGGGAGCTGTACTAGACCAGAGGTAGGACGTAACCATCTTCTGAGTGTGATATCATTAGTATACAATGGAGGAATTCTTGTCATCGATGTCAGAACCTGATGTAAGCCAATGTTTACTTTATTACATTATTGACAAGTAAAAAACAATACAACTGTTTACAACGCGAATATGTTAATGTAGTGTTACATTGGTGATGCCAGGAAAGGTTTTGCCATCACTGTTTATGGGTACAGAAATTAAATTTATCATCGGTGAACTAGCTGAAGTATGCAGATTGCACATTTGGCTAGTCCTTGCTCTTTCTTATCTGTGTCTACCTGTCAGTGTTTTTTACAGGAGAATTGAGCATAACAACGGTGTCAAATGGCTAACTTACTGACAGAAGATCATGAGAAGACAAATAGTAAATACTAAGATGGCTAGGCCAAATGACATAATCAGAACAATAACAGAAGTCTGATCCAATTACTGGTAATTCTGTGAGATGGTCATGATCTCCCAGGTTATCAGCAATTACTGGTGATTCTGTGAGATGATCTCCCAGGTTATCAGCAATTACTGGTGATTCTGTGAGATGGTCATGATCTCCCAGGTTATCAGCAATTACTGGTGATTCTGTGAGATGATCTCCCAGGTTATCAGCAATTACTGGTGATTCTGTGAGATGGTCATGATCTCCCAGGTTATCAGCAATTACTGGTGATTCTGTGAGATGGTCATGATCTCCCAGGTTATCAGCAATTACTGGTGATTCTGTGAGATGGTCATGATCTCCCAGGTTATCAGCATTTAAAATTCTCTTTCTGTCTGGAGACTTGTAATAGCTAGTTACATTTGTGCATCATTTGCATTTTGTGGTATTATTTCATCTCAACCTTCAAAGTATTTCTAGTGACTTTTTAAAATCACTTTCATAGATATAATAGTTATAGTATAGTTGTCTTTTATTTAAAGCGCAATTACATTAGTAAGTATTCAATTTTGTTAAAGAAAATTTAATACACAACACTTCTTTTACATCTTGTATTCAGTACATTTTGTTTTCTATCTTAAACAATCATCTGTTTCCGATACATTGATGGTCAAAATATTGCATAGCTTTAAGAGAATGAATTCCTCGGTCATCTTTTCTGTTTTTTCATTTTGTCTGAGATTTCAAACAAAAGCTTCTCTATCAGTGATATGTGAAGTTGCATATATATGAGCAATCTTCTGTACTTATTTGACTTCGACAATAATTTGAAGAGATATTTGTGAAATATTTGTTGTAATCAGTGTGTTTCTTAATTGTTTCAGATATCCAACATTTATCCAAATCAGTCAGCAGCAGTGTACTGCTACCTTAACACAAACTTGGTGTGTCAACACGCCAGCTGGGGAAGGTAGCTCATCAGAAGCCAGTTGTTCAGCGTTGACATCAACAACAACACCAATGACTGTTAACAAGGTAGGCACTACACATTTTACGGATGCAGTTTGTAATCCCATATATCTGTGTTCGAAACACAGCTGTGGGCGATTTGGCAGCAGACTGCCTTACATTGGTTTCTTATGAAATTGTATGGGTGCCGGTCATTCTGAAGGCAATGGCAAATTACTAAACGTTAATTTGATCAGGAATCACAAACAGCCAAAGACTGCTGGGGGTTGACTGCTACATCCTGTAAAGGATATGCAACAATTACACATTTATGTTTGTAGCAAAACTTGTTTTCACACAACATTTTATCATTCTTGTGGTTCGTGTTTGTATGAAAACACGTATATTATTGGTTCTACAGGATAACATAAAAAAAGACAACTATTTGGTATCACAAAAGCTCCTTAGAAATTGTTAGTGGGACGCAGAGAAGTTTCCAAGGCACCAGGGCCGGGTTATATACTGGCCAAGACCTACTGACGCGTCCTCGTCGAGCGTCCTGGGCAACAGGTCCCTTCGGGGTCCTGGCTAAAGTCAGTAGGATCGCCGATTCCTCTGAAGTCGGAGAGTGTCTGCCTGTATGGTGAGGAAACACCAGTCTGCACACCAATAAGCCAGACATGGGACAACGGATACTCACGCAAACCTCAGGTCCTGTATGACATCACACTGATGTTGGACAACAGGATGCCTTCATCCGACATACAGGACTTCGCGTTGGAGCTCAAGCCAATGAACACAAGCAAGCAAGCAAGCAAGCAATTGTCAGTGAAGCAGCAGTGAAAACAATGAGATATACATACATTTATATTTAATATTAAATAATAAAAATGTAAATACACAAAATAAATTAATAATGAACACTAAATATAGTAAAAGTGTACAATATAGATGCACATGTTTGTATTTTCCTCTTCTTCATGCTCGTTCAACCTGAACATATTTAAAGAAAGCAGCAGTCAACTTGTAGTTAGTCTCCATAGACTTTGTCCTCAAGTGATGTAGTTGTACATCAAAACAATCATCTTTGTTCAGCATTACTGGACACTCTTGCAGCAAATGTTTAACTGTCATTTGACAAGTTCCTGTTACGTTCATCAGTATCTTTAACTTATTGGATAAATATTTCACTCTGTTGTGTCACATATGGAGTCTGAAGATTGTAACTTGTTCACTTCAGTGAAATTTTAATACGTATCATTTTCCTGGTTGCCTGGGTACTCTCATTCCCACTTTTTACTGTAAGCACTAAATTTGTGTTTTGAGTCTTTATATGTAAACCACATACTTGTCGCCTTCGTTTTCCTATTTTTTTTTATTCAACTAAATTGTATCCTTATTTGTCAGAGCTTTATATTTCTGATCCTCTTGTGTTACATACATGTGTTTTCAGTAAGGATCGTTGTGCTGTTGAATGAGCATTTACCAGTTGGAGTGTTTTGTAAGTAAGTAAAGTAAAAGCCCATTTTCATTGGCTTGGGGCACCCTGGATATATGGTGCTAACCCCATATTTTTATAGCGCTCATTATTTGATTGGTCAGAATCACATGGGCCACCTTTACTTGCCAGAACATTGTCTGGTTAACCCTTTTAAGACTGGTTCGATGGGGATTTGAACTCATGAACACCTGGCTTTAAGTAATGCTTCAACAGTGCATCTCTGTTGAGAATATATGTTATTGGTGGAGACAAAGTCCGTCAAAACTAATTTATTACTTTGTTGTATTCTTTTACAGAAACCAATTTCCTCAACTAAAATGGACCTGTTTGTTCCTGATTCTGATTTTAATGCTCACTTTCCCATGAGCTCCATGTCATCAATTTATGATGGTGACAAACCAGATTTTTTACACTGTGGGAATTCAATCTTCGCCAATACAAGCATGGAGTCTGCCGTCTCTGATGATGTGAGTGGGCTGGATGACAACATGGAAGATGGATGTTTAGAGAACTTCCTGACACCCGATGTTATGAACAGCTTCAATCAGACCACAACTGTGAATTTCTCATCAGAATTTCCTTGGGCTGGTAAACTGGAGCATGATGTGTCTATGCCAGCTGTCAGTGAAGGTTTAAGCCCCAACCCAACTTTGGCTCAGCTGGATATGGAGCCGGACATTTCATTTGTCAACGATTTAATCTGTAGTGATGCGGATGACAGCAAACTCAATTATGTGACACTGGATTTGTTTTGCAATGACATGAATGATTTCATGTGTCAGCCATGTGGTAACACTGCCAGTTCTTCTCCAGGATCGGCTCTTGGATTTTTCCCATCTTCTACAGATTCCAAGAAGTGCTCTGAGACTGCAACCATTACCTCAAATGACAATGTTTTCAAATTGACTGGTTCCTCTGTTGACATTAACTTCCCTCCAAGAGTGTCTCAGCCACAATTAATTGGAGTTGCAGCTGTGATAAAACCTGAAGTGAAAAATTCGACTTCTTCAGGTGATGCTAGTAATGATCTCAGAAAACTGAAAGCTCAGTCACCAAATTTGCACAAACTTTTGAGCACAACACATCCCCTGTCTGGGATAAAATCTGAAATTGCTAGTCCCCCACGAGATTTGACAGAGAAAGAGTCTACTGTCACATGGCATGCAGATTCAAGTGTCCAAATAGTGCCCTCATCAGGGGCAGGCAAAAGGACTCATGCCACTTCTGTGAAATCTGAGCCATTGTCACCCAAAGCTATCATCAAGGAAGAAACAGTGGAGGAGAAGTGGAAGGACATTCAGCACTTCATGCACAGCCCAGGGGAACAGTCACGGAGAAAGAGGAGGAGGTTTGGTAAGTATATATAATCTTTAATGTTTATTACATGTCTGTCTTCTCACAATTAGTTGCATGTCCCTTAAAGGATGTTAAATCAATGCCAGTATTTTCTACTGTAATTTTTCTAGACAATTTTACATTCAGTAGTTTGCTATTGCTTTCTGAACTGTCGCGACTTATACGGTTGTAACAGGTCAACTGGAAGTACAGGACAAGTTTAAACTGTCAACTGTCATTTACTGCCAATATAGTACCTTGCGGTGTATGGCAGAGGGGTCTTTGAGCCTGAGGAATTAAGGCCGCCTGGCTAGTGCAGTCGCTGCGAACTGTGCAGGTTAGGATTTTCTTTTTGTCCCCAACAGAAAAAAATTCCACACCTTACCGAGGGATCGAATGTGGGTCTCCCGAATGAGGGTCTGACATTCTAGCCACTCGGCCAGCCGTTCCTCCAGGACAAGTTAAAAAAAAAAACTCCGTCTCGATGGGGATTTGAACTCATGTCACCGGGCCAACAGGCAGACATGTTAGTCATTTCATTACCATGGCTCTCATCTTGAATAAAGTATTTATAAGTATTAACATCATAGTGACTCAGATATCTTAACTAACACATTCGTGAGGAACTATTCTTAGTGCACAGTAAACCCCCATTTCTTTGCCATCATGTAGATATGGTTTTTTAAAAAAAAGTAAAGGACTCATTTACAGGCCTAAAGGTGCCAGACGTATGGGGTTGGGCCCACGTGATTATAGGCCAGTGGGCTGTGGGTGAGTGATGTGGTCAGGCTTGCACCAGCCACCTGGACTGGCCCAGACATCCCCTGGCTCCCATTGTAGGCTGGGCCAACCTGGGAGCTCCGGTCAGTTTAAACAGTCTGCCCATTGCAAGTTTGAACCCATGACCACAGAACAAGTAGCTGAGTATGTAGCCACTGTGCACCACAGTTCCCCAGTTTGGGGATAAGGTGCTAGTTTTATACCTTATTTTTTCTTCACCTAATGGCATTCAGTGGGTGAGAGAACATGCATTCATAACAATCATTCCAAGATCATTTTTGTTGCCTGTTAGAAGAGGCTGGGTCCAGCTCACAACTATCAGGGCTTAAGAATAGCACATTATGCAACCATTTCTATAATAAGACTGGAAATGGCTGTGTTGTTTCAGCTCTGTCATGTGCATGAGATTTTGGAGGCATGCCAGAATAACACCTGGCTATCTGTTGTGTTCAGTATAACAAGATCTGTCCAAAAATACATTTCTAGGAAACATTACATTTTGGCAAGTGTGTCATCACATTCAGTATTGGTTTGAAAATTACAAGCTAAATAACAGAAGGTTTTAGTTCTAACCTCAGCCCATGTTTAAAACTGGCATGAGGTAGTTGCCATGGTTCTACTCCTATTGGTCATTTGCCAATCTGTCTCCACTGAGATAATCCTGAATCCTGTCATTTAACTCAGGGACAAAGGGTAAAGGAATCCCTTCTGAGTACCTGCAGGGAGCTGCGATAGATGTTTGCCTGGTGGTCATGGGTTCGGATTCACTTCCAGAAATGTTTACATTGATTTGGCTACAGGCTACAATTTGTTCCAGGACATGGGAGGTGAAGGTAGGAAATGTGATATTGACCACACAAGCGCTGGAGGTTTGATTGGTCATTAAAGATGTGTGTCTGGTACATGTCTAGTACATGATGATCTCCAGATGGGTGTATCAGACGTGGGACATCTTGCTTGTGATCGAGAAGTTTTCCAGAAGGTTGTTAAGGGAGCGAGGTTCTGCAAAGGACATACTATTGAATTAATGAATGACAGGTTGCAAGCGCATTAGCGAGGTTGAGATTGTCATGTACGCGGACGGACTGGTTTGACACTTAACTCATCACCTGCTAAGTGAGGGGGAAAGGACAGGCCACCTATTCACCTGTTTGCAGTCATGCCTACAAAATGTGATGGCTTTATCATGTCACAGACCCTTAGCAGAAAACTGTTTAGGGGGCCAATGTATTTTTATTGTTTATCACATGCTTAATGCAGCTGAAGGGCTTCTGTACTTTTCCCATTGAGCAGCAGACACTGCTGTAGGGCTGTGAAGTGTTCAGCTTCACATATACTAGATGCAAAGCATAATGAGGTGATCAATTCCATTCCTTGCCATCTTTCCATTCATAATTTCCATACGTTTCTGTTGATACCTATGTTATGATTCATGGTCAATCCCCTCCGATGCAGGTGAGAAAATAAATCCCTCCACAGCTTAGGGTTTTGAACTGAAACCACTGTCACGGAAAGCAAGCATTGTAACCACATTTTACATATGCTGGGGATATCCTCAAACAAACATCAGTTTTCATGTCACTGTATTAGATAACTGACACAGATTTCAGGGAGAATTGTCTTTTTGTCTACAGATTCTGCAAGCTCAGAGTATATCTCAGATGATGATGATGACGATGATGATGATGATGTTTCCTTACATGGAGGCAAATACATTTATGATGACAGCGATGACGACTACTCAGACATAGGTAAGTGTTGACTGGTTATTGTTTAAAGTGACATTTGTCATAATTAATCCATCAGGTGCCATCTCTCCACTATATTTTTTTGTTTTCTTTTCTGCGGATAAAATACACTGTAAATTTATAACATTGTCAGAAGGGATCATCTCTTTGTTTTTTAAACACATAAGCATATTATAAAAAATGAATAATGTCTAGATTCACAGGAAAATATACAAATATTCTGATTGAGGATGAAAACATGTTTGTACTACCATTTATATTCTGTGAACATTACAAACGCCCAACTTACCATCTTTGTTGTAGATGAAGTCATGTCATATATGATGTGAGAGAGTCGTATATAATGTGAGAGAGTCATATATAATGCGAGAGAGTCATATGTGATGTGAGAGAGTCATATATGATGTGAGAGAGTCATATATGATGTGAGAGAGTCATATATGATGTGAGAGTCATATATGATGTGAGAGAGTCATATATGATGTGAGAGAGTCATATATGATGTGAGAGAGTCATATATGATGCGAGAGAGTCATATATGATGCGAGAGAGTCATATATGATGCAAGAGAGTCATATATGATGCGAAAGAGTCATATATGATGCAAGAGAGTCATATATGATGTGAGAGAGTCATATATGATGTGAGAGAGTCATATATGATGTGAGAGAGTCATATATGATGTGAGAGAGTCATATATGATGTGAGAGAGTCATATATGATGTGAGAGAGTCAGTCATATATGATGTGAGAGAGTCAGAGTCATATATGATGTGAGAGAGTCATATGTGATGCGAGAGAGTCATATATGATGCGAGAGAGTCATATATGATGTGAGAGAGTCATATATGATGTGAGAGAGTCATATGTGATGTGAGAGAGTCATATGTGATGTGAGAGAGTCATATGTGATGTGAGAGAGTCATATGTGATGTGAGAGAGTCATATGTGATGTGAGAGAGTCATATGATGTGAGAGAGTCATATGTGATGTGAGAGAGTCATATGTGATGTGAGAGAGTCATATGTGATGTGAGAGAGTCATATGTGATGTGAGAGAGTCATATGTGATGTGAGAGAGTCATATGTGATGTGAGAGAGTCAGAGTCATATATGATGTGAGAGTCATATGTGATGTGAGAGAGTCAGAGTCATATGTGATGTGAGAGAGTCATATGTGATGTGAGAGAGTCATATATGATGTGAGAGAGTCATATGTGATGTGAGAGAGTCATATGTGATGTGAGAGAGTCATATGTGATGTGAGAGTCATATGTGATGTGAGAGTCATATGTGATGTGAGAGAGTCATATGTGATGTGAGAGAGTCATATGTGATGTGAGAGTCATATGTGATGTGAGAGAGTCATATACAATGTGAGAGAGTCATATATGATGTGAGAGAGTCATATATGATGTGAGAGAGAGATGGAGAAAATCAAATCTGTCATTTGTTACGCTTTATCCTCAGATGCTGATCTGGCTCATATTTCACCAAGTGACTGTGAATCTCTGGTGTCAGTGGGGAAGAAACAGAAGCAGTTCTTCTGGCAGTATAATGTCCAGTCAAAAGGTCCCAAAGGAACCAGACTGAAACTGTCAGTGGAGTCTCCCTCGGACCCACACGTGCTGAACGACTTTGAGGATCCGGTGTTTGACGAATGCAACACTGCCATAGCTGGCATCAGACACGGTGGGAAGGCCAGGAAAGGAGATGGCAATGAGATCACTCCAAATCCAAGAAAACTGTTTATGATTGGTCATCAGTTACTGCGGCTGAATCGCCAGATCAACGCCTGCCAACTGGGCAGTGATGTTCCAGCTGCCAGGAGGAGTGAATCGCGAAAAGAAAAAAACAAACTAGCCTCAAGAGCCTGCAGATTAAAGAAGAAAGCACAGCATGAAGCCAACAAGATTAAATTATATGGTTTAGAGCAAGAACACAGTAAGTCTGATTTTTATCTTTTCTGCATCTGATTTCATTTTTTTTTCTGCTTGTAAGTTCTATTTCACAATATTTCAGTGAGGTTTTTTGTGTTCACTTTTGTCCTATCTCCAGTTTATGTATTGTGTTCAATAACTTTCTATAAATACATTAAATCGTGTTGCTCTAGCACTTTAAAGTTCCCATCATTACATACTTATCAAGCTACAGTTGTAAACTCTTTGTTCACCTGCATTCCTGCCAGATCCATAGTTACGCAAATATTTGTGTATATTTGTGCTTCATGTTCCTGGATCACCTTCTCTTGTGCTATAAGTTTATTATTTGTGTCTTTGTTTTCCTCTTATGAAATAATGACTCCATATCTGGTCACTTTAAATAAGTAACTTTAGAGCAGTTAGTGTACATGGCCTCTGATGTTTTGATGTTGCTCTTAGCAGCATAATCTTGATTGTTTAAATAAGAGCTGGTGATCTTTAATATTTTAAATTGAGTAAATTTAACAATTCTGTCAGCCCACCACGTTTAGTTAGTTAGTTAGTCGACAGATCATCCTCATTGTACATCGAACCATTCAGTCCATAAGTGCTCGGATCCCCTCTTCAGCAAATTCTGCAGCGTGTAGCGGCTAACAACACCAGTTCTGTGTTGGTGTATCAATCTTCTTTGGCTTCCTGCGTAGTGTTCTTGTTTGGCCACCCCTCTTTTAATCTGCTGTTCTCGCAGTCTGGCCATGGTTGTAGATTCACATTCATCACTTGGTTCTCGCAGAATGTCAGCCTGGTCAATGGCATGTCCGCCCTCCACAGTAGCCTCACCTGCGAGCTTGTCATCTCACTCATTTCCTTGTACTCCCGCATGCCCTGACATGAAGATGAAACTTCGCCAGCTGAGACCGCTCCAGAGACAGCAACCATTCTCTTCGGATTGACCCCACCTCTATCCTTTTGAGCATGCTCATTGAGTCCTTAAGGAAACATGCCCTATTGAATGTCTGTGTCTCGAGCCATGTTATTGCTTTACTTACTGCCATGACTTCCATAGTCAGGCTACTTGTGGTCTCAGTAAAAGCACCAGAGTCCTCCTTCACAATTCTCCCTCCGGCCCGAGTCGTAAAGGCTCATGAGCTTCTCACATGTCGGACGACCGACCCATCTGTGTAGATGACAGCATCACCGTCTAGCGAATTCTCAAAAATCAATGCTTGTACTTCAGCCTCCACAGCAGCCGGATTTTGTCTGCATTTTCTATCTAGTCCACCAGATTTTAAAGATTATATCTCACATTTAAATGCCAGTTAAATGCATTAATTCAATAAGTCAAATAAATAATATTACTTTTAAAATTAGGGGATTTTGCATGATATTTGATTAGGCCGGTCAGTCCAGAGACTGGTTTTGAAGTTGCACTGTCCGCCATTCTTAGCAACTGTTTTCAGCTCAGCATCAGCCCGTGTCCCAGTATGCTTGTGTGATGTTTTTTCCTAGATTTCCTCCTTTTCTCTTACCCTCCAGCATGTTCAGTAATTGAGCTCCTAATATAGTGACCAGCCACAATAACCGACTTTCTGTTTGTATATGTAAATAGTCTATTTTCTTCCAGTGTCCAAGAATGTGGTCATGTGATTTATTTTCTCCAGTGTCTAAGAATGTCTTCATTTGATCTTTTTTATCTGTTCATTTAAGCTATAAGAACTAACACTTCTTGAAGACTGCTCAGTTATTTTCTTAGTTGAATTCTTGTATTCATAGATGGTCTGTAGTCTATCTAACATAGTGACTAGACACTTGCCTGCCTGCCTGGTTGTCATGGGTTCCAATCTGCATTGGGCAGATATTTTTAATTGACCTCGACGCCCAAGCTGACCCACCAGCCTAAAATTGGTACCAGGAAATGTCTTGGTAAGTAAAAGTGGCCGTATTAGCTACCAGGTGCTGATTGGTCTATATAAATATGGGTCGGGCGCCATATGCCCAATGTGCCTTAATGTGTGTGTAAAGGGGTCCTTTATGTTACTGACTTCCTGTTTGACTTAAATGATGTACATCAGTAACAGAATGGAATATTTGCATATTTGCTCTATTTTTATCCCTCTGAAAAGAAAGTTAAAAAGAATTCTTTGTTTTATAGGTCAACTCAACTCTGTGCTGAAGTTCATATGGCCAAACATTCGAGAGAAGACAAAGGCTCTGTTGGGGCACAATGACAAAGCCGCTGTTTCTTCAACATCCACAACTTTAACCAGCACACTGGAATCACAGATCAAGGAAAGTCTCAGTGAGTATACATTGGCATGTTTGCATGAGCATTTTAATTTATGCATCTCCTTGACAGTTCTTTGTTTTATAATAGCTTAAAATAAGCAGGGTGTTTTAATTCATCATCATCATTCAGTGACAAGAATTCTGGAGAACTTCGTATTGATATTTCTGTCAATCATAAGTCAGATGTTGTGTGTAAATTATATATATAAAACTATCGCGACTTGAATCCGTCTACATTGTGGTCTTCCTCTTCTCCGCCTCGCTGGTACATTTCCCTCATTAATAATCTTTCCTACACTTATCTTTTTTCATGTCCCAAATATTTCATATTCCTCATTTGTGTTGGCCTTAGCAACCAGTCTTCTTGTGTATTTAGATTTTGTTGGACAGATCTGTTTGTTCTCTGTTCCATCCAATGAATTTCTAATGTGTGCATATACATCTGTAATTATAATACAAGGAACCAAAGGATTTAAAAAAAAATTTCTCCATCTTCTCCTCTCTCCTGTCCTCTTTACATGTCTATGAGTCTTTCGACCTCTCAGTGTTCCATGATAAGTTTAAAGGCAGTGAGAAAACTAGACATGATGAAGTGACATTTGGATGCATCACAGACAGTTTCTCAATCACTGAAGAAGGAAATTGGGGCTTTGGAGCATTTAATGTGACAGAAAAGTTCTGAGAATGTCACTAACAAAGAACACTAACCAAATACTGGCGTTCTTCCAGATTAGAACATTGAAGAAAACTCATAAACATCAAGTCTCAGAAACTGAAATATTTAAACCATTTTAAATGTCATGTGACTGTTTACTTGTGACTGACCTTGGTTTAGTTTATCAATACAGGTTTTAAGTCAAAGATAAAAATAATAAAGTCACTTTTGCATTTCGGGCTAGAAGAAGAATAAATAAAAAAATTAACACTGGAAAATGTACCTAACGTATGAATTGTTTCTTCCCCTCCTCAGAGAGTATGATTGCGGGTCACACCACAAGTTACGTCAACAGTGTCATCATTAACGTGGAGAGTGGGGACAGCAGTGGTGGTCTGAATATCAAGAAAAACCACAAAACGTGAGCTGGTCAACGTGCTGAATTGAATATCAGTGATCCATGTGACAGTATGCATTAACATGAGGCCTCAAAGATCTGCAACCAGAGCTGTTCGAGACATGCAATTGACCATGACATCAAGAAATCACTGCACTTGTACCCATTGTACAGCCGCATGCTTTCATGAAGCTGTCGTCTAGATGGATTCACTAGTGTCATTAATATTTACAAGAACATTTCTCAATTTTGTCTACCCAGTGTGCACAAGAGATTGTGGAAATCAATGCTTTTCTTAACGGTCAGTGTCTCGGATATTCAGATTAATTGGTATGAGCAGAAATTGACAGCGGTCAACCGCGAAGCCCGTTCCATTCCGAGGCTGACAAACACAAAGTTTTGTTTCAGGTTAATTTTCCTGTGATGTATTTACTTAAAATCACAGTGAAAGATCTACACTCTTTGTGGCAACATTTTACATGAATTCACATTTATTTTTAAAGATCCATATTCATCAAACATTTGTTAGTCGTAAATCCATATTGTACACCAGAGCTCAGGCAACATTCATTTCAAACTCATGTTATTGTACAAGTCAGTAAGCAATTGAGATAGGTGTTGTTTAACCATTTGTAAGTAGTTAAATCTAGAACATTCTAGAACATTATCCTTTTGACCCAGTTGTCTGGTCTTTCAGCCTGAGCCTGTAAACCATCGACCTGCTTTTGCAAGATATGGGAGGGATCTATCTTATCTTAGAAGGTTTTAAAAATCATCCAATTACTTTTTCTTTTAATCTAGTGACGGTATAGCTGCAACTTGTATAGAAAATTAAGTGAACTGTTGGCTGGATTTTTCACTGTGAATTTCACAGTGGATGAGACATACAAAATCACTGGCCAATACTATCCAGGTAAACAGATGTTCTGTGATTACTTGGAGATGTTTTGCGGCCATGGAAAACGTTGAACAAGATCTGTAATCCAGATTGTTGATGATTAGAAATCACAGATTACTGAGATGCTGTAGTTAGAGGTGGTCACGTAACACTCAACCATTGACCTGCCATACAGTGGTCTTGGTTCAATCCCCATCAGAGGCAGGGTTATGTTTTCCTACCAGGCCTGTTGCCCACCTAGCCTCATCAACATGGCTACCTGACTATTGTCTGGGAATGATGAAGAAGAAAACTGGCTACCCCAGCCCACATATCACGACCTAAAATATGTTCAGACCTATCACTCCATGACCCCCAACAGTGATGTCTGCTATGGAGCGACCTTTACCTCTAAAAATGACACCAGAATGTCAGTTGTTTCTCTGAGGAGTATCATGGTTGAAAGGGTGAAAGTCATTAACTCATCTCAGCATTATACTGAAAGACAATATGTCATGTTATTTTATGTTAACTTGCTGTGATATGACTGATACACATCATTTCTAACAAATCTGCTCTGGCATCTAGTAATTGCTTGACTTTTGTGTTTGTTTTAGTGTACCAATTGTTGTGCCAGTGTAACTGTTTGTGTCGTCGGTTGATGTCAGCTTCTAGGATTTATGTTGGAGACCGGTGGTTTGTTACAGGCCTCATGACAAGTTGCCAGTTTGATCACTGAACATCGTCCACTTTTCTCAGACATGTAGATTAGTTTCATGAATGTAGAATTTATTACATTTGCGTGTTCATTTGTTTAATGAAATCCTTTAGATGACTGTACATTTCATATTTTCTCTTGTAGTTTGAGGCGTTACTGATCTTAACAGCTTATACTTTCATGTTTCTTTACATCTTTATTACGTAATTTTTTTAATGTGTAAATATTCAAGCCTTGTACATATGACCATACGTTTTATTCAAGCCTTGTATATATGACCCTATGTTTTTTTCTGTTGTGCATATGCTGCTATTCCCTGTGATTCTGACAGTGGCTCTCTTCTTTTATAAAGGAGCTTACCCATTTGGATTGTTGTCATTTAAATTCCAACTTGTACTTAATATGTAACAAATATCTTTTCTATTTATGCATAGACTTGATCGAGGTATTTCAGACGCTGATGGTGTCTTCTTGATTTCATGTTATTTATTGTGCCATCATTATTTATGTTGGTTAATGTTATATTCCCTTTGTTGTGGTTTTGATTTGCTGTCTGCTATAGTTTCTAAATTACCATTTGGTACACACTTGTGTAGTACACAATATGATGTTTATTTAACAGTTGTTTGTTGTGCATTTTTGTTTGGTGTTTTTTTGTTAGAGGGGGAAATTGCCCTTGTTTTACTGTACAGTATTACAATTTTAAATGATATGTATTATATAAATCGTTTACGCAAAATCTTGTGTTTAGGAAAGTA
This sequence comes from Cepaea nemoralis, assembly GCA_014155875.1. NCBI lineage: Eukaryota > Metazoa > Mollusca > Gastropoda > Stylommatophora > Helicidae > Cepaea > Cepaea nemoralis. The sequence continues at coordinate 218,396 of JACEFZ010027526.1, read as the reverse complement.
CATCATGTGTCTTTATAGTGTTCTCGGTGAGGCGATGGTCATAGCAAAATGGGGTTTTGCCCCAAGAAATACTGTGATGGTTCCATTATGGTACAAATACAGTTCATGATTAGTTTATAGATTCATTTCATTTTGATATCATGTTTGTGTTAACATTAGCTGTATTGTTGTTAGTGTTAACAGTAGCTGTGTTTTTGTTATGTTTGTGTTGAGTACCTGCATTTTTGTTATGTTTGTGTTGAGTAGCTAGCTGCATGTTTTGTTACTTTTGTTTTAGCAGTAGCTGAGTTTTAAAACAATATGTTTGTGTTAACAGTAGCTGTTTTTTTTTTAAAAATATGTTAGTGTTAACAGTAGCTGTGTTTCTTACATGTTTGTGTGTGTTAACAGTAGCTGTGTTTTTTATATGTTTGTGTGAACAGTAGCTGTTTTTTTGTTGTTGTTGTATGTTTGTGTTAACAATGGCTCTATTTTTTTTTAAATGTTAATGTTAACAGTAGCTTATTTTTGGTATGTTTGTATTAACAGTGGCTGTATTTTTTAAATGTTTGTGTGAACAGTATCCATGTTTTTATACCATGTTTGTGTCAACATTGGCTGTATTTTGTATATCATGTTTGTGTTGGCACTAGCTGTGTTGTTTAATGTGGTGTTTCAACAATTTGTGTATGTAATATTCATTTGCATATAATGTTTCCATGTGTATATAATTCCATCCAAGTTCAGTCTTGTGTTTATAGATGGTTACATCTGGTTTTCTAGAAATCTGATGTCCGACATTGTAGCCAGAGACTTTGATATAGAGAATCACAGACCCTACTGGGGCATTCTGCATTTGACAAAGAGTAGATCATATTAGTGTTTTGCTGCATCCATTGATTCTTTCAGTGCTGTACAGAGTTTTGTAAGGTAGTTTTGTTTCATTACATTTGAGCAATAAAATTGCCACATGTGTTTTTAATAACTTTTCGTTGTGCTCCTGACATTTAGGGTAATATTAATATGATCTGGTATTAATCTACAAGAGAATGTTATCTTAGAAACTAAGAATGATAAATGTATAGCTGAAGTATGCAGAAATGAACCTTGAGCAAATGTCTGGTCATTGTTTATCCCTGGGCAGAATTTACAGTTCACCCAGTCATATTACATTTCCTGTACTCTGATGGTGGGGTAGTGGGTCCATTTCACATGCCAGTCAGTCGGGCTTGAACATTGAGCTCTTGTTCAGAAAGCAATGGCAAACCAAAATGTTACGTGTCCTTTGCTGGATGTTCTGATCAAGCCCAAGTTGATTTTCTTAACAATGTTACATTCAGTAGTTTGCCATTGCTTTCTGAATGAGAAGTCAATATTTAAGTGCAACGTAATGCCGGTGTGGGGAATGAATCCCTGAACTCACTGTCAATGCAACCGGAGTTTCAGAGCAAGCATTACTATCCTTTCGGCCACGTCAACCTCTTAATAAAATTGCCTAGAACATCAACCTAGGGTTGATAGCAATGTCCTGCAAACAACGTGCATTATTTTTTTTTTAAATTCATATGACTGACTCATTGGCACCTTTCCGTCTTGACAGACGATAGTTTAAAATTCATATACTAGGTATGAAAAATGTTGTAACCCACTTTCCAATGATTCTTATTTAGTTTGTTGAGATTTTTTGTCTTTCTTTGGGCCATCGTGTAATTGTTTCTATACTTGCTGATATTGTAGGATCAGTAACATATCTGTTATTGTGTTCTTTTGTATGTGAGCCTGTTATACATTCTTGGGTGTTGCATTTAGGATTCATTTTATAATAAGTCTTTCATTTGACTAAATTGGCACCTGAAATTGGAGAGATTTAAGCGAAAACTGTAAGATTATGTAAAATGTCACATCTGAGATTATGTATGTGTGTGTTTGTGTGCTGGGAGGTTAGTCATGGTTTTGTGATTGCTTTGAAAGTCTGGCCATACTGTTGATATAAGTTCTCATATTTTACTGCATGTTTGCAAACTTCTTGAGAATAAAATTTATTGTCTATATACTTTATCTAAGTTCTTATTTGTTTCTTAGAAACACATCTCTAGATTTCCATTGGTAAATGTTGACAAAGACATTAATGATATTTGCTCCTGTAGCACATATTGTGTATCTTGCATCAACCTCTTATGTGAGCCTTTGCCAGTAATACTTTTGATTGAAATGTCTACCAGAAATGCATTGATCTTACTATCCTTCCCTTGTGCATCCCCTAAATATCCTATTCTTTCCCTCCCCTCATTTACTCTGAATATGGAGGGTGCCTTCTTATGTCATTCTTGTTTGATTGTCAATGACCTTACCAGCTTCATGTCATGATCTATTATTTGTCATGACATTGACTGACTGCATGCCCACTTTTCTATGGAGGGCTGTGGTCAGTGAGTCCACCAACCTCACAGGTCAACCAAGACAGCTTGAGGTGTGGAGTAGTTGAGTGCACTGTTGATCAAAGCTTGTTGCCTGTCTGATACCTTGTAAATAAAATGACATGTTAAATTGCCCTATGCTTTCAGGTGTAAATATTTATTCCTTGTTAATGACACACCATGTGATATTAATTGTTTTGTTGTTGCTGAAAATGCTTCAGGCTTTTCAAATAATAAAAAAATAATAACAAAAATACTAGTTATTCTCTTCTTGTAGTGAATATTTGTGAATCTCAAATTGTCTGTGATATCCTGTCCTCGTCTCAGACTCCTACCATGTTCTTGTTTCAAAATGTGTTTTTCTCTTCCACACAAGCTATTGTTTTGTATTGTAGGTAGATTGCAGCACATTCTAGACTGTATTGTCCCGAGACCAGAGGACAATTAGGTCATGGGCATTTTATTATAAAGTGTCTGGAAGAATATGAACAACGGAAAATCTTATTTCAGGACACACAACTGGCTCTTATGCAATACCCCATGTAGGTGTCTTGAGGATCAAGCAATTTGCGCAATAGTGATTACAAAATGGCTGCCTCACTATTGACTTGCATCTTGAAAGAAGAATGAGGTGTTATTAGTTTGTATGTGTGTAGTCAGAGGGTATGAAACCTTGTAAAACCTACAGATGGTTATGTATGGAGGGACAGTTGTTTGAGCCAGGGGAAAGTGTATGAATGATGGTTCAGTATGGAGAGACAGTTGTTTCAGCCAGGGGAAAGTGTATGAATGATGGTTCAGTATGGAGAGACAGTTGTTTGAGCCAGGGGAAAGTGTATAAATGATTAGAACAATTTCAAAATGGAAGAAAATGTCATTGATAAACTGCAAAGTGGGAGACATACAAGTGTGGAAACTGACATAGTGAAACGGCGGATCAACCAGCTAGTCTTTCGACAACAGGCAACTCGCTATTGATGAAATAGCCCTGCCTGTCAACATGTGTCGCTGTGCTGCTTCACAATTGTTGATGATGGCCTTGGTTATAGAAAGTGGGAGCTGTGTGGTCTCGAGGTATGGTGTCTGCCTCGAGTGCTGGAGGTCCCGGGTTCAAGCCCCGGTGAGGACCGGGAATTTTTCATGTGGACTTCTAGTAATAAACTTTCCCCTGGTCTCTGGGTAGTGAGATCGGACGCCCGTGTGTATTGTTGTGCACATAAAAAATCCCTTGGCAGTTGGAAATCGAAAAGAGTAGCCTAATGGCTCTGCCCGGAAAAAATTTTGAGTTTAAGATCTACCCAAGTATTTCAGGATCCTCGCTGGTGCTACAGAGTTCGTGAACTGAGCTGAGTTTCTTCAGACTCAGGTTTGAGTTAGGAGGAGAACGGAGCACTTATGGGTTACACCCATGTGCCGTGATGTTGATCCATCGACTAAACTAAACTATAGATAGTGTAGCAGAGTCCCAAGAAAGCTATTTGGTATCACAATCATGCACGGCAGATGATTTGTCAGGAAAATTTGGACTGCTGTGCTCGAGAAGGAGATGCTATTCTCCATTGAATTGTGACGGGAGACTAATCTTGGGTGCACCATTGTGAACCAGAGTAGAAGGTTGTCGAAACATTGATTATCTCCGGTAAAGATAAAATTCAAGACGCAGGAATCCGCTGGGAAAGTCATGATATCTCTTGGGATATCAAGGGCCTGCTATTGGTGCATTTCCAGAAAATGGGTCACACTGTGACCAGTGCTTGATCTAGCACACATAAACAATGACCACAGCCAAGATGGAAAGCTTTCTTTGTCCGGGCACACTCAGAAATGTGCCTCCGTTTAGTTATGGACACAGTGTGAAGAAGGCAACATGGTGGCAAGGACATTCATTGTAAGATAGTGAACCGCAGATGTGGAGGTAACAACAGATGTCAAGAAGCTGGCTTTCTCCCGTTCAAGTCAAAAGGTGACGAAGAGAAATTGGATTATGATGCACTGGGTACTTGCTGTTCACCTTCCTGAGGGCAGAGTGACTATCAGGTAGACACACACAGCAGCGAATTTGTGTGACGACTACAATCATTGGTGAGCACATGTCTTAAAGCTGGCATACCGGTTTCATATGTACACCAGGAGAAGGACATCTGGGAGTCATGACCCGGGATGGGTCATGCAGGTGTTACTATATCACTCACCAAAACTACAAAGAAAAGAAATAAAACTTATGGGGCATATCAACAAAATAAATTATATCACAGACCAGGAGCCAAGCAGGAAACATGAATTAACAGAAACTCACGGCCTGACATGCCACAACACATCTCACAAAACAATTAAAATGACAATATTCAACAGCACAGACAGATAAAATACATGAGAAAACATACAGTATTCAAATTTTTTATTGACTTCAGTAGAGTGGAAATTATAATAATTAATAAACACATTTTAATCTTACCCAAAAATAGTAACAAATAGATAAATAAAATTCATAAGCAACATTAAACATATTGACAATGTGTTTTATAACAACTAAGTTTTACTTTGTGAAACCACAGAGATGTGGTTGTACAGAAAAATGTGAAGGGTGTCAAGTACATCCAAATGAAGTGATCTAAATGTTTGAAAGAAGGCCAGACACAAAGAAAAGAGAACAAATAGATCTATGTAACAAGAGCTCTATACTGAAGAAGATAGGTTATAAACACTAGTAACATTTAGAAAAATGTAATATTTTGGGCATGTAAATGGTGTTGATTCTCAAGGAATTAATTATGATGGGAGGCATACTGGGGAAGTGAAGGAAAGGAAGACCACATCATAGATAGATTCAAGATGTGATAGACAATGTACACAGACAGAAACAAAGGCAGGACATTTGGTTTCTGATAGTGAGGCATTTACAAAGACTGGATTGGGGCAAAGTCCCACACATGACAAGTTGCTGGATGGTGATGAATCACCATATAATATGTATGGTTATTTGGCTTCATGGCTCAGCCAAACAGAAGCCATAACACATGATCAGTGGCTTCCACTGTTTATACATATGTACAACAGGAAACACCAGACAAGTAGGCCCTGGAACACACATGCTGAGCGTACTTGTGCTCGTACATTTGGAAACTCATCTAGCTATCTTCTTCTTCTTCTTTTACCTTTTATCTTCCAAAAGGTCAAAGATGCTCAACCAGCTCACTCCAAGTCCTTCTATCCTTAGCTATTCCATGCAGCGCCATCCTGTCCTCTCCTTTTATTAATTTCTGTTTACACTTCTCTTTTCCGTGTGTTTTAGGTCTTCCTCTGTTTCTTGTGCTTGTAGATTCCAGATAAAGGTTCTTCTAGTTATGCTATATTCTGGTTTTCTCAGAGTATGTCCTTCTAGTTATAGTATACTCAGTTTAGTTTAGTTTAGTCGACGGATCAAAATCATGGCACACGGGTGTAACCCATACGTGCTCCTTTCTACTCCTAACTCAAGCCTAAGTCCGGAGAAACTCAGCTCAGTGCATGACCTCCCAAGCACCGATGAGGATCCTGAAATCCTTTGGGTAGATTTTAACTAAAAATTTTGACCGGGCAGCTCCGTCAGGCTACTCTTTTTTGATTTCCAACTGCCAAAGGACTTTTTACGTGCGCAACATACACACAGGCATGTGATCTCACTACCCAGAGACCAGGGAATATTTTAGTTACTAGAAATCCACGTGAAAAAATCCTGGCCCTCACCGGGGCTTGAACCCGGGACCTCCAGCACTCAAGACGGACATCATACCTCGAGACCACTCAGCCCCTATACTCAGGTGTTCTCAGAGTATGTCCTCCTCGTTATACTATACTCAGGTGTTCTCAGAGTATGTTCTATCCAGCCGCAGCGTCTTTCCTTCACTTCATGATCTAGTTCTTTCCATGAGCTCCATGTTTGGTGATTCTGTCATAACATTTTATTCCTTCTATTTTGTGCAGACCCCAGTCAGTGAATGTTTGTTGTTTATTTGTAATCGTTGTTCTCCATGTTTCTGCTTTATACTGTACTGCAGATTTAACGCTAACGTTAAAAATGCTAATTTAGGTGTTAAGTTTAATTTTTTGATGTTCACAAATTTCCTAGTCCTATCAAAGCTCCTCTAGTCTACTGTTTTCTTATTATATATTTTAGTTATGGCAATAAATATGATTCATTTACAATGTAGAGACAAATATTTATGCTTTCAACAAAATCATAACCATAAATGTTTTCTTTCTCTTCAAATCTACAAAACATTTCTGGCACAACAAATTATGTGTTATTTGCCAGAACTTTTAGCTTAAATATGTAAATCTATTAAAAAATTACTTAAAATATAAACACTGGTTTATAAAAAAAAACATAAAAAAACATGCTGTCTTTTCAGGTGTTGTTGTTGTTGTACGAACCCCATCATTCTAGTTGTTCACTCTTATACAATATGAACAATTTAGGGATTGGTGATGACTTTTTTACATGTGGTATCCAATTGTGCATGCAAAACTTGGGTGCTAAATGTCTGCCATCATCATAGGGATTGTCTATGCTTGGGTGCTGTATGTCTGCCATCATCATAGGGATTGTCTATGCTTGGGTGCTGTATGTCTGCCATCGTCAAGGGGATTATCATTCTCAAAGTGTGCAGGGTCCTTGACAGGCTATGTCACAGTAGTGACCTTGAACCTGGTGGAGGTGAGGAAACATCACCTCATCCCCACGGCATAGTAGGACATTCAAAAGGAACTGCTGACTCGTCTTTGGACTATTCAGGAAACAATCCACTCCAGCCTCTTAAGGCAGTGATCGCCTTCAGACTGGCATTTCAGAACATTTATATATTGATATAGAAAATAACTTTCAGTCTTCTTAGAATTTTAATGCTTTCTGTTGCAGACAGATGTTGCTTTAACTCTGTATCTCAATAAGTTTACTTTAGAATGATAAATGTTTATGTGTGAAGGTGCTAAATAATAAACAACACAATGGGACAGACAAACTTAAAGTCACCATTTGGATAGAGTGGGTTAATGTACCAACAGTAAGGGACCAAAGGGGTTAAGAAAAATATGTTATGAACATAAAAGCCATCAATATATGGTGACTTATTTGGTTCATAATAAGTTAAAAACCTGGCAAAATGGAAACATTTTGTAAAATATAAATGGTAGATATAAACAGATTTTGATGGTTATCATTCTATTAAAGCTGTGTATAACTTCATAGTTTTAAATGTATATTAGCAATACATTTTAAATCATGAAGTTATTAACTATTAAAAGACATACAAATTTGGTGCATGTTTTTACCTCTGAATGTAATTTACCGTCAAAGAATAAAAGTTAATGTTGTATGGTTTTCAAAATTATTTTGGCATTAGAAGTGTAATAAATAAGATACTGAACATTTATTTATAGCTAAGATAACAGAAACCATATATTCAATAGAAGATATCCATCATAAAGTTAGTTAGTTGCATATCCTTTATAGGACATTGTATTCAACACCAGCATTTTTTGCTGTTGTAATCTCTTGGCAAGTTTATGTTCAGTAGTTTGCCATTCCACCCATACCATTTTCATAGAAACCAACGCAACCCGGCCTGTTGCCAAATCGCATGCAACTGTGTTTCAAATGCGGATATGCGGGATCACAAATCGCGCCCGTAACTCCTTCGCTATGGAGCAGGCATCCATCATAAACAATTGTGAATATAGGCTCCAGATACTGGCTGAGTTTATTTCAGGGGTTAACTGAATGGCAGTCATAAACAATTTAGGTATTTCAGACATATAAGGAGAAGAAGTTCTTTATAAAAGGATGTGCTGGATAGACAAGTGAAGGGGAAGGGTGCTCCATCCTCATCAAGACAAGTGTTTTTAAAAGACTGACCAATGGTCAGCATGGCTTAATGGATAAAAGGGTTTGTTTTTAAACATCCGGTGTGCTAATGCCAATGTAACGGGTTCAACCCGCTCAGGTGGACTAAAATGTTGACT
>JACEFZ010027526.1:0-205000 GCA_014155875.1 Cepaea nemoralis | reverse complement strand
CAAGAATGGAAGAAAGAAATAATAAGTAGAAATATCAGTTGGATGCATGAGACAAAGAAAGAAAGAAAGAAAGAAAGAAAGAAAGAATAGGAAGGAAGGAAGGAAGGAAGGAATGAAGGAAGGAAGGGAGGGAGGGGGGGGGAAGGAAGGAAGGGAGGGAGGGAGGGAGGGGAGAAGGAAGGAAGGAAGGAAGGAAGGAAGGAAGGAAGGAAGGAAGGAAGGAAGGAAGGAAGGCATTTCAAGACTTCCTAGACTTATTAACAGAAGGTAACAGACCTAAATGCTAAGCCAATGTGGGATATTGGAAGGATGGTGAAGAATGGGTCATGTGTAATGCTGGCTACCTTTCTTCCTAGGAAATTATGTAAGATCCACTTTATGAGGCTACCCTGGAGAATTTGCACAGCAAATAAATTAAAGTAAAATATTGGGGAGCATGTATCCTTATTGTAACAATATATGGAAATGAGTCATGGATCATTTTATACTAACTAAGGATTTTGTCTTTAAATGTTACAAAAAGAATATTAGAACACCTTGGATGAAGAAGAAAGAAATATACTGGCATGGTACAAAGTATGAACACTGGAGAAAACTGACTCACAAAGAGCATCATGCCTCAGAAATTGAAATACGCTGGTTTTGTTAAGCGTCAAAGTGATTAAGAAATAACAGCAAAAGAAGGCGCGATTCCTGGATTGCATACACCTGGGCATGAAATTCATGAGGCAGGGAACCTGGCATTGGATAAAGAATTTATTTAAGCAGGCAGAGATGAGAGGGACATTGTGCTAAGGACCTGCTACACGATGTTCATGACCTTTAAGAAAAGTTCTCAATATTTACACCTCCACAAACCAAAGAGTTTGTAGGATCAAATCCAGAACTCACACTGGTCAAGGCTAAGGAGCTTCTGTTCAGGATGCCACCTGTCCAAACTTTATCCCCAGTTTGACTAACATACAAACGATAGCCATGCCTCTCTTCAATGTGTGGTTCCAGTACCGGCCTTGCACTCCCTGCTGAGTTATGAGCTTGGTCAGGAGGGAAACATCTACACTAACCTCACTCTGATAGATGCAAACTCTTGAAAAGGCTAAGATGATTTGAACGTCAATGCATCAGACTTAAAGAGAGAAAACAAACTATATCACTAAAGGCAACATACCTTGCGCTGCAAGGCTTCCACATTTTCATGATGGGACTCATGCAGAAGCTGCTCCAACATTTTCATGTCAAAGGCTAGTTGCTCCTGCTCTTCCTTGGCTTTCTTTCTAGCCTTGGCAGCAAGTGTACGATCCAACATGTCTCGTGTCTCGTTCTGCTGTTGGATCTTTTCCTTCTGTTTCATTTCATCCTCCAGCTTCCACAGTGCCTTCTGCTCTTTCTAAGAACAAGATGAAGATTACAAATGACATGTTGTTAAGACATTTCATGTGTAGCATCTTTTAAAAGCTTAGTATGTTATAAAAGTACATAGACTTCTCAAATACAAGTTAGTTTCATTCATTGGAACCTTTCAATCTTGACAGATGATAGTTTGTTACATTGTGCTTCAAAGAGGCATAATAACTACAAACCATGGCGGTAGCGAATGTGACTGATTAGGTTAATTTACGCTAAAATGTTAGTCCACAATGTGAAGACATGGGCACTCCAGTATTATTTTTATTACACACTTTCTAAAACATAATTTTCAACTGTTCAAGTTAAAACATGACATCATCATGAAGTGCCATCTCCACACTGAAGGTTGGCTGTAATAGGTCTCCAATATCCTCTTTCTTCATGGTATACTTATTCAGGCTTCTTACAGTCTATCTCTTGATGCTGTCAACTCATATGCAACGCGTCATCACACATGCTTCCCTTCCACTTGTGTCTCCAGCATATCCTTTAATATGATGCTGTTCCCCTTTCTATGATTCTTCATGAAAGCTCTGTGATAATTTCATTCTCTTCCTCTTCTGTCTTTTATTCCCCAATGGAATAAACCAACTCATGCCATGAATTCCTTCCTATCTTTTAAAATCCTCTGCAGCTCTCTCCATGTCATGAGTGTTGTCATCTTTAAGTCAGTGACATCATGTCAAGCTGGTAGCATGCTTTCTTACCAAAGAAGTGGTCCTGCTTTAATCCCCTTCAGTGCCATAATTATTTTCCATAATGAATGCAACCTAGAGGTCATTGCAGCTTCAAAACATGAGCATATAATGTTCAGAAATGTCTGGGGATTGTTGTGGAAGGAAACGTGGTGTAATGGAACTAGCTACTTCAGCTCATGAAACCATGGTGTAGAATATATGAAGGTCTTACACTTCACACCCAATGACAGTATCTGCCATAGAATATCTGACACTTCACACCCAATGACAGTATCTGCCATAGAATAAACTTTACCTTTTTATCTGAGTTATCTTTCTTGCTACTTGAAATGAAGAAGCAAAATATTTAACAACACAAAAAGAAACAAAACTTGTTCCCAATTACCATCAGCTGAGCTTCTTCCTCCTTCAGTTTTCGTTCTTCTTCTTTCTTAGCATCTAAAGCTGCCATCTGCTTCCTTTGAATTTCAAGTACAATTCGATTTCTCTCATGGAGTTCCTTGGCCTCTCTTTCTTCTCTGGCTGCTTTCTCCAGCATGTCCTGTTCCCACAACTTAGCAAACATGTCATCATAGGCTTGCTTTTCCAAAGCAGCCTCTTCCTTTTGCTGAAGCTGGTCGAGACGATCAAGGCAGATCTGGTCAAAGTGCTTCTTGCTTAATGCTGACCTCAGCTCTTCACACTGATTTCTGAGGATTAGAAGTGAAATCAACAAAATAAATCTGCAGTGTATAGAAACAACAGGAGCCCTGGTAGCATGGTGGCTAGATGTTTGCCTAATGGTCCGGAAGTGATGGGTTCAAAGCTGTATCAGTACAGATTTTAAAATTTAGCTGGGCTCCCAGGTTGACCCAGCCCAACATGGCTACCAGGAAATGTCGTGGGAAGTCAAGGTGTTCGGTGTGATACTGACCTTATAACGCCCCCCCCTTTTCCCTTATAGCTATATAAAACATGGTCCTAGCAAAGATAGCGTGATTGTATCTGTACTGTGACCTAGTCTACCATGTGACACCCAGTGATTGTATCTGTACTGTGTCCTAGTCTATCGTGTGACACCCAGTGATTGTATCTGTACTGTGTCCTAGTCTATCGTGTGACACCCAGTGATTGTATCTGTACTGTGACCTAGTCTATTGTGTGACACCCAGTGATTGTATCTGTACTGTGACCTAGTTTACCATGTGACACCCAGTGATTGTATCTGTACTGTGACCTAGTCTATCATGTGACACCCAGTGATTGTATCTGTGCTGTGACCTAGTCTATCGTGTGACATCCAGTGACTGTATCTGTACTGTGACCTAGTCTACTATGTGACACCCAGTGATTGTACCTGTACTGTGACCTAGTCTACCATGTGACACCCAGTGATGGTATCTGTACTGTGACCTAGTCTATTGTGTGACACCCAGTGATTGTATCTGTACTGTGACCTAGTCTATCGTGTGACACCCAGTGATTGTATCTGTACTGTGTCCTAGTCTATCGTGTGACACCCAGTGATTGTATCTGTACTGTGACCTAGTCTACGGTGTGACACCCAGTGATTGTATCTGTACTGTGAGCTAGTCTATCGTGTGACACCCAGTGATTGTATCTGTACTGTGACCTAGTCTACGGTGTGACACCCAGTGATTGTATCTGTACTGTGAGCTAGTCTATCGTGTGAAACCCAGTGATTGTATCTGTACTGTGACCTAGTCTATCGTGTGACACCCAGTGATTGTATCTGTACTGTGACCTAGTCTATCGTGTGACACCCAGTGATTGTATCTGTACTGTGAACTAGTCTATCATGTGACACCCAGTGATTGTATCTGTACTGTGACCTAGTCTATCGTGTGACACCCAGTGATTGTATCTGTACTGTGACCTAGTCTACCGTGTGACACTCAGTGATTGTATCTGTACTGTGACCTAGTCTACAGTGTGACACCCAGTGAATGTATCTGTACTGTGACCTAGTCTACAGTGTGACACCCAGTGAATGTATCTGTACTGTGACCTAGTCTATCATGTGACACCCAGTGATGGTATCTGTACTGTGACCTAGTCTATCATGTGACACCCAGTGATGGTATCTGTACTGTGATCTAGTCTATCATGTGACACCCAGTGATTGTATCTGTACTGTGATCTAGTCTACGATGTGACACCCAGTGATTATACCTGTACTGTGACCTAGTCTACCATGTGACACCCAGTGATTGTACCTGTACTGTGACCTAGTCTACCTTGTGACACCCAATGATTGTACCTGTACTGTGACCTAGTCTACCATGTGACACCCAGTGATTGTACCTGTACTGTGACCTAGTCTACCTTGTGACACCCAGTGATTGTACCTGTACTGTGACCTAGTCTACCATGTGACACCCAGTGATTGTACCTGTACTGTGACCTAATCTACCATGTGACACCCAGTGATTGTATCTGTACTGTGACCTAGTCTACCATGTGACACCCAGTGATTGTATCTGCACTGTGACCTAGTCTACCATGTGACACCCATTGATTGTATCTGCACTGTGACCTAGTCTACCATGTGACACCCAGTGATAGTATCTGCACTGTGACCTAGTCTACCATGTGACACCCAGTGATTGTATCTGCACTGTGACCTAGTCTACCTTGTGACACCCAGTGATTGTATCTGTACTGTGACCTAGTCTATCATGTGACACCCAGTGATTTATCTGCACTGTGACCTAGTCTACCTTGTGACACCCAGTGATTGTATCTGTACTGTGACCTAGTCTACCATGTGACACCCAGTGATTGTACCTGTACTGTGACCTAGTCTACCTTGTGACACCCAGTGATTGTACCTGTACTGTGACCTAGTCTACCTTGTGACACCCAGTGATTGTATCTGTACTGTGACCTAGTCTACCTTGTGACACCCAGTGATTGTACCTGTACTGTGACCTAGTCTACCTTGTGACACCCAGTGATTGTATCTGTACTGTGACCTAGTCTATCATGTGACACCCAGTGATTGTATCTGTACTGTGACCTAGTCTACCATGTGACACCCAGTGATTGTATCTGCACTGTGACCTAGTCTACCTTGTGACACCCAGTGATTGTACCTGTACTGTGACCTAGTCTACCTTGTGACACCCAGTGATTGTATTTGTACTGTGACCTAGTCTACCATGTGACACCCAGTGCTTGTACCTGTACTGTGACCTAGTCTACCATGTGACACCCAGTGATTGTATCTGCACTGTGACCTAGTCTACCATGTGACACCCAGTGATGGTATCTGTACTATGCCTAGTCTACCATGTGACACCCAGTGCTTGTACCTGTACTGTGACCTAGTCTACCATGTGACACCCAGTGATTGTACCTGTACTGTGACCTAGTCTACCTTGTGACACCCAGTGATTGTACCTGTACTGTGACCTAGTCTACCATGTGACACCCAGTGATTGTACCTGTACTGTGACCTAGTCTACCTTGTGACACCCAGTGCTTGTACCTGTACTGTGACCTAGTCTACCATGTGACACCCAGTGATTGTATCTGCACTGTGACCTAGTCTACCATGTGACACCCAGTGATGGTATCTGTACTATGCCTAGTCTACCATGTGACACCCAGTGCTTGTACCTGTACTGTGACCTAGTCTACCATGTGACACCCAGTGATTGTACCTGTACTGTGACCTAGTCTACCTTGTGACACCTAGTGATTGTACTTGTACTGTGACCTAGTCTACCTTGTGACACCCAGTGATTGTATCTGTACTGTGACCTAGTCTACCTTGTGACACCCAGTGATTGTACCTGTACTGTGACCTAGTCTACCTTGTGACACCCAGTGATTGTATCTGTACTGTGACCTAGTCTATCATGTGACACCCAGTGATTGTATCTGTACTGTGACCTAGTCTACCATGTGACACCCAGTGATTGTATTTGTACTGTGACCTAGTCTACCATGTGACACCCAGTGCTTGTACCTGTACTGTGACCTAGTCTACCATGTGACACCCAGTGATTGTATCTGTACTGTGACCTAGTCTACCATGTGACACCCAGTGATGGTATCTGTACTATGCCTAGTCTACCATGTGACACCCAGTGCTTGTACCTGTACTGTGACCTAGTCTACCATGTGACACCCAGTGATTGTACCTGTACTGTGACCTAGTCTACCATGTGACACCCAGTGATGGTATCTGTACTATGCCTAGTCTACCATGTGACACCCAGTGATTGTATCTGTACTATGCCTAGTCTACCTTGTGATACCTAGTTATTGTATCTGTACTGTGACCTAGTCTACCATGTGACACCCAGTGATTGTACCTGTACTGTGACCTAGTCTACCATGTGACACCCAGTGATGGTATCTGTACTATGCCTAGTCTACCATGTGACACCCAGTGATTGTACCTGTACTGTGACCTAGTCTACCATGTGACACCCAGTGATGGTATCTGTACTAGTGCCTAGTCTACCTTGTGAACCCTAGTTATTGTATCTGTACTGTGACCTAGTCTACCATGTGACACCCAGTGATTGTATCTGTACTAGTGACCTAGTCTACCATGTGACACCCAGTGATTGTACCTGTACTGTGACCTAGTCTACCATGTGACACCCAGTGATTGTATCTGTACTGTGCCTAGTCTACCATGTGCACCCAGTGATGGTATCTGTACTATGCCTAGTCTACCATGTGACACCCAGTGATTGTATCTGTACTAGTGCCTAGTCTACCATGTGACACCCAGTGATTGGTATCTGTACTGTGACCTAGTCTACCATGTGACCCCAGTGATTGTACCTGTACTGTGACCTAGTCTACCATGTGACACCCAGTGATTGTATCTGTACTAGTGACCTAGTCTACCATGTGACACCCAGTGATTGTATCTGTACTGTGACCTAGTCTACCATGTGACACCCAGTGATTGTATCTGTACTGTGACCTAGTCTACCATGTGACACCCAGTGATTGTATCTGTACTATGCCTAGTCTACCATGTGACACCCAGTGATTGTACCTGTACTGTGACCTAGTCTACCATGTGACACCCAGTGATTGTATCTGTACTATGCCTAGTCTACCATGTGACACCCAGTGATGGTATCTGTACTGTGACCTAGTCTACCATGTGACACCCAGTGATTGTACCTGTTACTGTGACCTAGTCTACCATGTGACACCCAGTGATGGTATCTGTACTATGCCTAGTCTACCATGTACACCCAGTGATTGTATCTGTACTGATGCCTAGTCTACCTTGTGATACCTAGTTATTGTATCTGTACTGTGACCTAGTCTACCATGTGACACCCAGTGATGGTATCTGTACTAGTGACCTAGTCTACCATGTGACACCCAGTGATTGTATCTGTACTGTGACCTAGTCTACCATGTGACACCCAGTGATGGTATCTGTACTGTGACCTAGTCTACCATGTGACACCCAGTGATGGTATCTGTACTATGCCTAGTCTACCATGTGACACCCAGTGATTGTATCTGTACTGTGACCTAGTCTACCATGTGATACCTAGTTATTGTATCTGTACTGTGACCTAGTCTACCATGTGACACCCAGTGATGGTATCTGTACTATGCCTAGTCTACCATGTGACACCCAGTGATTGTACCTGTACTGTGACCTAGTCTACCATGTGACACCCAGTGATTGTATCTGTACTGTGACCTAGTCTACCATGTGACACCCAGTGATTGTATCTGTACTGTGCCTAGTCTACCATGTGACACCCAGTGATGGTATCTGTACTGTGCCTAGTCTACCATGTGACACCCAGTGATGGTATCTGTAACTGTGACCTAGTCTACCATGTGACACCCAGTGATTGGTATCTGTACTAGTGACCTAGTCTACCATGTGACACCCAGTGATTGTATCTGTACTGTGACCTAGTCTACCATGTGACACCCAGTGATTGTATCCTGTACTGTGACCTAGTCTACCATGTGACACCCAGTGATTGGTATCTGTACTATGCCTAGTCTACCATGTGACAACCAGTGATTGTATCTGTACTGTGACCTAGTCTACCATGTGACACCCTAGTGATTGGTATCTGTACTGTGACCTAGTCTACCATGTGACACCCAGTGATTGTATCTGTACTAGTGCCTAGTCTACCATGTGACACCCAGTGATTGTATCTGTACTGTGACCTAGTCTACCATGTGACACCCAGTGATTGTATCTGTACTGTGACCTAGTCTACCATGTGACACCCAGTGATTGTATCTGTACTTGACCTAGTCTACCATGTGACACCCAGTGATTGTATCTGTACTGTGACCTAGTCTACCATGTGACACCCAGTGATTGTATCTGTACTGTGACCTAGTCTACCATGTGACACCCAGTGATTGTATCTGTACTGTGACCTAGTCTACCATGTGACACCCAGTGATGGTATCTGTACTGTGACCTAGTCTACCATGTGACACCCAGTGATTGTATCTGTACTGTGACCTAGTCTACCATGTGACACCCAGTGATTGTATCTGTACTGTGACCTAGTCTACCATGTGACACCCAGTGATTGTATCTGTACTGTGCCTAGTCTACCTGTGAACCCAGTATTGTATCTGTACTTGACCTAGTCTACCATGTGACACCCAGTGATGGTACCTGTACTTGACCTAGTCTACCATGTGACACCCAGTGATTGTACCTGTACTGTGACCTAGTCTACCTGTGACACCCAGTGATGGTATCTGTACTGTGACCTAGTCTACCATGTGACACCCAGTGATTGTACCTGTACTGTGACCTAGTCTACCATGTGACACCCAGTGATGGTATCTGTACTGTGACCTAGTCTACCATGTGACACCCAGTGATTGTATCTGTACTGTGACCTAGTCTACCTTGTGATACCAGTTATTGTATCTGTACTGTGACCTAGTCTACCATGTGACACCCAGTGATGGTATCTGTACTATGCCTAGTCTACCATGTGACACCCAGTGATTGTACCTGTACTGTGACCTAGTCTACCATGTGACACCCAGTGATTGTATCTGTACTGTGACCTAGTCTACCATGTGACACCCAGTGATTGTATCTGTACTGTGCCTAGTCTACCTTGTGACACCCAGTGATGGTATCTGTACTATGCCTAGTCTACCATGTGACACCCAGTGATTGTACCTGTACTGTGACCTAGTCTACCATGTGACACCCAGTGATTGTATCTGTACTGTGCCTAGTCTACCTTGTGACACCCAGTGATGGTATCTGTACTATGCCTAGTCTACCATGTGACACCCAGTGATTGTACCTGTACTGTGCCTAGTCTACCATGTGACACCCAGTGATGGTATCTGTACTATGCCTAGTCTACCATGTGACACCCAGTGATTGTATCTGTACTATGCCTAGTCTACCTTGTGATACCTAGTTATTGTATCTGTACTGTGACCTAGTCTACCATGTGACACCCAGTGATGGTATCTGTACTATGCCTAGTCTACCATGTGACACCCAGTGATTGTACCTGTACTGTGACCTAGTCTACCATGTGACACCCAGTGATGGTATCTGTACTATGCCTAGTCTACCATGTGAAACCCAGTGATTGTATCTGTACTATGCCTAGTCTACCTTGTGATACCTAGTTATTGTATCTGTACTGTGACCTAGTCTACCATGTGACACCCAGTGATTGTACCTGTACTGTGCCTAGTCTACCATGTGACACCCAGTGATGGTATCTGTACTATGCCTAGTCTACCATGTGACACCCAGTGATTGTATCTGTACTATGCCTAGTCTACCTTGTGATACCTAGTTATTGTATCTGTACTGTGACCTAGTCTACCATGTGACACCCAGTGCTTGTACCTGTACTGTGACCTAGTCTACCATGTGACACCCAGTGATTGTACCTGTACTGTGACCTAGTCTACCATGTGACACCCAGTGATTGTACCTGTACTGTGACCTAGTCTACCATGTGACACCCAGTGATGGTATCTGTACTATGCCTAGTCTACCATGTGAAACCCAGTGATTGTATCTGTACTATGCCTAGTCTACCTTGTGATACCTAGTTATTGTATCTGTACTGTGACCTAGTCTACCATGTGACACCCAGTTATTGTATCTGTACTGTGACCTAGTCTACCTTGTGACACCCAGTGATGGTATCTGTACTATGCCTAGTCTACCATGTGACACCCAGTGATTGTATCTGTACTGTGCCTAGTCTACCTTGTGATACCTAGTTATTGTATCTGTACTGTGACCTAGTTTACCATGTGACACCCAGTGATTGTACCTGTACTGTGACCTAGTCTACCATGTGACACCCAGTGATTGTATCTGTACTGTGACCTAGTCTACCTTGTGATATCTAGTTATTGTATCTGTACTGTGACCTAGTTTACCATGTGACACCCAGTGATTGTACCTGTACTGTGACCTAGTCTACCATGTGACACCCAGTGATTGTATCTGTACTGTGACCTAGTCTATCATGTGACACCCAGTGATTGTATCTGTGCTGTGACCTAGTCTATCGTGTGACATCCAGTGACTGTATCTGTACTGTGACCTAGTCTACCATGTGACACCCAGTGATTGTATCTGTACTGTGACCTAGTCTACCATGTGACACCCAGTGATGGTATCTGTACTATGCCTAGTCTACCATGTGACACCCAGTGATTGTACCTGTACTGTGACCTAGTCTACCATGTGACACCCAGTGATGTATCTGTACTTGCCTAGTCTACCATGTGACACCCAGTGATTGTATCTGTACTGTGCCTAGTCTACCATGTGAACCAGTGATTGTACCTGTACTGTGCCTAGTCTACCATGTGACACCAGTGATTGTACCTGTACTGTGACCTAGTCTACCATGTGACACCCAGTGATGGTATCTGTACTATGCCTAGTCTACCATGTGACACCCAGTGATTGTATCTGTACTGTGCCTAGTCTACCATGTGATACCTAGTGATGGTATCTGTACTGTGACCTAGTCTACCATGTGACACCCAGTGATTGTACCTGTACTGTGACCTAGTCTACCATGTGACACCCAGTGATGGTATCTGTACTGTGACCTAGTCTATCGTGTGACACCCAGTGATTGTATCTGTACTATGCCTAGTCTACCTTGTGATACCTAGTTATTGTATCTGTACTGTGACCTAGTCTACCATGTGACACCCAGTGATGGTATCTGTACTATGCCTAGTCTACCATGTGACACCCAGTGATTGTATCTGTACTGTGCCTAGTCTACCTTGTGACACCCAGTGATTGTATCTGTACTATGCCTAGTCTACCATGTGACACCCAGTGATGGTATCTGTACTGTGACCTAGTCTACCATGTGACACCCAGTGATTGTACCTGTACTGTGACCTAGTCTACCATGTGACACCCAGTGATGGTATCTGTACTATGCCTAGTCTACCATGTGACACCCAGTGATTGTATCTGTACTATGCCTAGTCTACCTGTGAACCAGTATTGTATCTGTACTGTGACCTAGTCTACCATGTGACACCCAGTGATGGTATCTGTACTATGCCTAGTCTACCATGTGACACCCAGTGATTGTATCTGTACTATGCCTAGTCTACCTTGTGATACCTAGTTATTGTATCTGTACTGTGACCTAGTCTACCATGTGACACCCAGTGATGGTATCTGTACTATGCCTAGTCTACCATGTGACACCCAGTGATTGTATCTGTACTGTGCCTAGTCTACCTTGTGATACCTAGTTATTGTATCTGTACTGTGACCTAGTTTACCATGTGACACCCAGTGATTGTACCTGTACTGTGACCTAGTCTACCATGTGACACCCAGTGATTGTATCTGTACTGTGACCTAGTCTACCTTGTGATATCTAGTTATTGTATCTGTACTGTGACCTAGTTTACCATGTGACACCCAGTGATTGTACCTGTACTGTGACCTAGTCTACCATGTGACACCCAGTGATTGTATCTGTACTGTGACCTAGTCTATCATGTGACACCCAGTGATTGTATCTGTGCTGTGACCTAGTCTATCGTGTGACATCCAGTGACTGTATCTGTACTGTGACCTAGTCTACTATGTGACACCCAGTGATTGTACCTGTACTGTGACCTAGTCTACCATGTGACACCCAGTGATTGTATCTGTACTGTGACCTAGTCTATCATGTGACACCCAGTGATTGTATCTGTGCTGTGACCTAGTCTATCGTGTGACATCCAGTGACTGTATCTGTACTGTGACCTCGTTCATCATGGGACAAAAACAATAAACTTTCTTGCCCTGAACATCATCCAAACCTCCTATTGATTACCTGCACATTCATTTGACGAGTGTTCTAGTGCATTCTAAATCAAACACTGTGATTTTGTAAGTTCTAAATCAAACAGTGTGGTCTTGTATATTCTAAATCAGTGTGTGCATCAGACTAACATGTGACTTTAATCATATAATTAGGATAACTCAGCAAATCATAGTGGGAAATAACTGCTATGGAAACAGAAACATCAATAGGTGTTTACATTTTTATTTTTTAAAAAGTTAGTTGCATATCCTTTAAGAAGAAATTTTACAGCTAATGGAAACAAGAAGACAGAACAAAAGTAATCATGCCAAATATAAAGAAATTCACAGAAAAGTCAGAACATTATGTTAAGGAGGCAAAAGAAGCATGGCTCGAGAAAAATTGCATAGAAATTGAAACACAACACAACAATAAAAATACCAAACTAATGCACACAAGAATTCAGGAGCTTACTAATCAAAGAACACATACATCAGCAGGCTGCCTAAAGACAAAAGATGGCAAAATCATAATAGAAAAAGATCATATTTTACATGTATGATCAGATTATGTGAAATACCTTTATGATGATAACAGAGAAGAACATTACGATATTCAAAATAATAATGAAGGACCATCAATTTTGAAGATGGAGGTACAGAATGCTCTTAACCATATGAAATCTGCAAGAACCCACGGTTCAGACAGCATCACAACAGAAATTATTAATGCTTTAGAAGAAAACGGAATAGATAAAGTTACCAGACTCCTGAATAACATATATAATACTGGAGATATACCTAATGAATTATGTAACTCTGTATTTATTGCAATCCCAAAGAAATCAGGAGCCTTGGAATGTGATCAACATCGAACAATTAGTATAATGAGGTACATCACGAAGATCTTGCTAAGAATTATCATGCAAAGAGTTAGGAAGAAAATACAACCTGAAATAGGAGAGGAACAATGTGGGTTTGTAGAAGGCAAGGGTACAGTAAATGCTGTGTATATCCTGCGAACAGTTATTGAACGTACTATAGACGTAAACAAGGATATACACCTTTGCGAAGGTAACCTTTTGCAAGATTAAAAACATACTGACAAATAAAATGATACCAATTGAAATGAGAAAAAGAGTGTTTAAGTGCTACATAGAACCTGTACTTTTATATGGATGTGAGGCGTGGACAATGAGCAGACAAGCTGAAAAACATCTGATGGCTGTGGAAATGAGGTTTCTGAGGAAAATGCAAAGAATACCATGGACAGACAGAAAAACAAATGATCAAGTCCTTCAAGAAACAAATGAAGATCATAAACTGATTAGACACATTAGACGTCGACAGTCAAAATCTGTTGGTCATGTTATGAGAAGAAATTAATTGGAGAACTTGGTAACAACTGGCAAGATCGAAGGGAACAGACCAAGGGGAAGACCAAGAATTAAATACCTGGATGGCTTGGCCACGTGGCATGGTCGAGACAGAAACACGGAGCTGATCTATGACTCTGGTGATCAAGTGAGATGGCAGAACATGACCGCCCACGCTTATCGGCATGTCACATAATGAATGAATGAATATCCTTTACAGACGTAGCTTTCAACCCCAGAATTTTTTGGCTGTTAGTAATTCTTGAGCAAGTTTACGTTCAGTAGTTTGCCATTGCTTTTTGAACAACCGGCACCCATACCATTTCATAAAAAACCAACGCATGTGTGTTTTGAACGTGGTATGCTGGATTATGAACTGCGTCCGTCACCCCTTCGCTACGGAGCCGGTCACATTGGAGGTCAAGACTTTCTTTCATCTCTGTCTGAAAATATTTTCATAAAGCTAATGTTGGTTGTAATACAATTTATTGTTCAACTGTTTAAATCTTCCACATTTACCCTTCTCTGTTTTTGCCTGCCTCTCTTGTCTAATATTTTGACACATAATGATAATTTATCTATCTGACTTCTTCTCTTGATATGATCCACAATTATAATTTATCTTTTCTTGATGGTTTTGATGAGTGATTAAGATATGCCTTCTCATCTTTCCACTAATCATTGTTCTGTATTTGCATTC
This sequence comes from Cepaea nemoralis, assembly GCA_014155875.1. NCBI lineage: Eukaryota > Metazoa > Mollusca > Gastropoda > Stylommatophora > Helicidae > Cepaea > Cepaea nemoralis. The sequence goes on along the minus strand of JACEFZ010027526.1, from coordinate 190,516 downwards.
ATGTAGGTTGTATATTTTAATCTAATAGTGTGTTTTTAAAGAAACATAGGCAGTCAACACTAAATATTCACACACACACAAAACAAACCTAAACTGCTGGTCATATTTTTGTTGCACAAAAGCAAGTCTCTCTGATTCTCGCTTGTCCTTCAGAAACTTTGCCCTCTCCCTCATCTTTGCTTGCCTCTCCAACACTGTTTCTTTCTGATCTTCAATTTCTTTCATGTAACAAGCTTCTTCATTGGCCAGCATGTCCTGCAATCTTAACCACAATATTATCAATCCACAAACTATTAGAACTGATGAATGGAATAACTTTAATATCAGGACAAAACTGAAGAAAATAAGACTGTTGAGGATATGAAGACATATATCATTTTAAGAATATTTTAATTATACTTAAACAAAGAAGCCATAAGTAATAAAAAGTTAGTTGCATGTTCTTTTACAGGACATTGTATTCAAACCAAGCATTGATAGGCTGGTTTTAATTTCACGAGGCAAAGTCTGCTCAGTAGTTTGTCATTGCTTTCTGAATGGCTGACACCTCATACCATCAAAATAAATGCAAAGTGGTCTGCTTTTAAATTGTCTGCAGCCGATATGAAACCCACGGCTCTGTTTGATGATGAATTATGAAGCTGGGCATCTGAAATTGTCTGCAGCTGATATCAAACCTACGACTCTGTTTGACGGGGAATTATGAAGCTGGACATCTCATTATCCCCTAAGCCACAGAGCCAGTTAATATAATTAGGATCATTAAAAACAAGAGGTTGCACAATATACTGCCTGGCATTTGTCGCTGCATCTTGCCAGGTGTATACTGCAGAGTTATATAACATATGAAGTAAATACATGAATCATATTTCGCCTTAAATACAAAACACCTGGCAAGATGTAGTGAAATATGCCAGGCAACAAATTATGCAACTTAATTTTTATGACTCCTTTGTTTAAACTGACACATTGTTTTCATATTAATGATATACGCCTGGGAGGAAGAGGGACATCCTGAGAGGAAGAGGGACATCCTGGGAGGAAGAGGGACATCCTGGGAGGAAGAGGGACATCCTGGGAGGAAGAGGGACATCCTGGGAGGAAGAGGGACATCCTATGCAGACATTTGTCTGTCTAATAAAGGGAGAATCAACCAAAGTTTTCGCTATGATGAAGCCTGCCAAGGACTACAAATTATGCCTGCTGTGAGTTCAAGCAATTCTTACAATGATAGTAGACAATCAGCACCCAACTCTTGCTTCCACTGCTTGAAGAGCTCCTGATCAGTACCCAACTCTTGCTCCCACTGCTTGAAGAGCTCCTGATCAATCTCATATAGAGTGTGATGTTCACCTCCCAGGATGAAACTAAGTCATACATCACTAACATGTAGCAGGTTCTTTGAAAAATGTTTCTCTCACATGGCCCCTGGCAAGACTCTTGATCTGTTACCTGTTTCACTCCCACATGCATTTTCATGCCCAGGTGTCTTTAATGTCCCGTGTATCGGGTGTATTTTTAATGACTGCACAGTGTTTAAAAATATTGCTGTTTCAAGCTTTGTATTTACCTAGTTTATGCAACAAAATGCAACATAATAGGTTAATAAAAACTTGGAACAGCAATATTTTCACAAACTGCACAGTCATTAAAAATACACCCTGTACATCTTTGTGTTGGTGGACCCCTGCTTCCTCTTCTGGGAATCATGCCTGTCATTACTGTTCTGTCTAAGTTACTGTCATGTTTTATATGGCCAAAGTAGTTCAGTTTCTGAAACATGACGCTATTTATAAGTCAGTTTTCTTCAAAGTTCAGATCTGGTAGAATGTCAATTTTTTTCTTCTTCTTGACCAATAGTATTCTAAGAATGTTTCTGTAACATTTAAGTTCAAAAGCCTCAATTTTCTTCTCTAGTGATGGTGAAATGGCCCATAATTCCAGCTGTATGCTGTCATATCTAACATGCATGTTCTCAAAAGCCTCAATTTTCTTCTCTAGTGATGGTAAAATGGCCCATAATTCTAGCTGTATGCTGTCAGATCTAACATGCAGGTTCTCAAAATGTTTACCTTGATGAGTTTGCTGCCATTGTGCCACAACCTCGTAATGCTGCTTAACCTCTGTAATGCTACGGTCAGTGCATTGCCATGGTCTGTCTCCTTATAACTTCTTTTGAAGAGTCCCAATTGTTGTTAATTTCTTTACTGTTCATGATAAGATTCCCTTGATATAAGCTACTCATATCCCATGTCCCTATTCTTATTTTCTTCATTAACCTAATAGCATAACTTTCCAAAGTAGTACAGTCATACTTTCTGCCATAAACACTACTAAATAGACTTGCTCTAATATTATTTTCTTTCCTAGTCCACAAAGATGGTCTGCCTGGCCTGGGTGTCTCACTAGGTTATTGTATTTCTGTAATGGCTGTCTTGATGATTGTCTTGGTAGTTTCCCCTTGCTTTCCACAGCTACTTCATTTTTTTTTAAAAGTTGCATATCCCTTACAGGACATTGCAGTCAACACCAGCATTTTTCAGCTATTGTTGATGTTCTTGGCAAGATTACGCTCAGTAGTTTGCCACTGCTTTCTGAGCGACTGGCTTACATACCCCATAGGTAACCAACGCGACATGATCCGCTGCTGAACCTTGCATAGTTGTGTTCCTTACGACGCGGATATACGGGATTACGGAGAAAGTCATTAAACCCTTCACCAGGGAGACAGGCACTAAATCATTACTAGTTGCAAATTTGTCAAGTTATAAAAAATTAAATGCAATTTAAATCAACAGAGTTCAGCAATAAAAATAACAATAAACCTTAAAATTAGTAATCTGTTGAAGTGAAAGAAATGTTGTTTTGTTTTCACTTGTAGGTAAGTAAGCAAGTCAGTAAAGGACTGTTTGACATATCGTACGGTGCCGTAGACATATGGTGCTACACCCACATTTGTGTAGACCAATCAGCATAAGGTCAGTGATGCCATCTTTGCTTTTCAAAACATTTCCTGGTATGTATTTTTAGCTGGGTTAAAAAAATCTTCCCTGATGTGGATTCAAACCCAAGACCACTAGGCCAGCATGTGAGCATATAGCCATTTCTTTACCATAGTTCCTGTTAAATTATAGTCACCTCTAAAAATGGAACATACTAATCCTGCTCAAGAATATAATTCTATGATAATCATGCATCTAATACGTAAAACATTCTTGCAAATATCATGTGTCTTGTCTTCTTCTTCTTCTTCCACCCTTTATCCACCATTGAGGCATACGTCCTCAACCACCTCACTATATGCCATTCTATCTATTGCTACCTCATGCAGCTCGGCCATTGTCCTCTCTTTATTATTCAATTCTCTCCATGTGTCTGCATAAATTTATTTCTAATATTTTCTTGCCATGTAACTTTAACTGAGCATAATCTTAAAAACTATTTACTTGCCTATATGAAAATTTGAAACTATTCCAATTCCAATTTTTAAAAAAAAAATTCCAAATTCGGTCTCGTTCAACCTGCCTCCTCAGCGTCGGCTATTGTTGAGATTCGTGGTTGTGTGGACTGTTAGTCCTAGTTCCTACTGGTTTTATTGGTTCCACTCAGTTCGTCGGATATATTTATTTTGTGTTATCTGGTTGTTTTCTTTGTCTTGTGTTGGTCCTGATAAAGACTGGTCCTTGGTCGGGCCTATTGGGGCCCGTATTCTTTTTTTTTGTTGGCTTCTTTTCTCTATTAGCACTGCTACATGCTTGTCACTTCTTGTGTTATTCTCTTCGGGGCTGGTCCCGGTCATGTCCAGTCCACATAAGGACTCGATGTAGGCAAAGGCAGAGCATTCAAGTGTAAGTCTCAAGTTGTTCCCCCGGTCAGCGACCCGAACTCCTTTACATTTGTTTTTGGTGTTTTTCGTCATCACGTGTGGGTGTGGTGTAGCAACAAGATGACACAGTCTCCCTGTTAGCCTAGTTCTGGTGCCCTACCGGAGGAGCCAACCCACCTTCCTGCCATTCACCACGCCATACTCAGTTGTCCCCCTCAGGACATCCGGTATATTTTTTGTTGTTGTTTTTTTGTTTGTTTTAAAGATACCTATGTACAGATACCTTTTTTTTTAAACAGACAGACAGACAGGCAGACAGACAGACAGACAGACAGACAGACAGACAGACAGACAGACAGACAGACAGACATATATATACAATGTAGGGAGGTTATACAGTCTTCCCTGTTCTGCATAGGAACTGTCTGACCAGTCGCTGTGTTTCTGGGTTGCTGTTTATGTGCAGGCACTCCATTGTCATTGGGTTCCCAGTTTTGACGAAGTGATCTCTCAGATCCCTTCGCTCTCTATTGTACTTGTCACATACTAGTAAGTAGTGTTCAATGGTGTTGTTTTCTCGGCAATCTCTGCAGAATGGGTTTTCTCTTTTGTCTTTCCAATTGCCTAGTCTGATTCTCCACAGCTGTCTGTTTGCCGGTGCTTTCATGTTGGTCTTGACTTGTGGCTTGTATCTGGGTTCACCCAGTACTTGGTATGCATGACGACCATTAGCGCTGTCTCGCCACTGTTTCCTCCATTCCTGGAGAATGTAGTTTTTGACGATATTCTTCCCTTCTACTTTACCTAGGCCTGTGTTGACTTTATTATTGCTGGTTAGTCCTCGTTTCGCCGCTCTGTCTGCTTGTTCGTTTCCCGGGATACCCCTGTGAGCTGGTATCCATCCGATGGTGACTTGGCATCCCATGTACCTGAGGTTTGTTGCTGTCGCTAGTATCTCCTCTTTTATATCGGGTCTGTTGCCTCTATTGAAGTTCCGGAGCGTTTGTACTGATGACAGGGAGTCTGTTAATATACACAGTCTCAGTGGTGGTTTTTTGGCTGCGATCTCCAGACCTTTCATTATGGCTACCAGTTCGGCCGTGCATCTGCTGTTTGGTCTGTTAGTTTGAACTGTTTCTTCAGCATCCAGTCTGGGACCACTACTCCTGCTCCTACCTCTCCCTGTTCGTTCTTGGACCCGTCTGTGTATATTATGAGGTTGTCCTTACTGATTTCTTATATGTACACCTTGGCAGCGTCTCTTGCATTCGTGTCCTCCGTGTCCTTGGTAATGGTTTTTGCTAGGTTGCAGTCAGTGAATGGGACTGTTAGTTCCCATGGTGGGATGGTTGGCTTGAACCGTCTTGTCTGTTTCAGGGTTTCTGCTAGCTCAATTTCTTCCTTCATCTTCTCTGCTGCTTCCCATCCTGCCGGTCTTTGCAGTTTTGCTATTGGGATGCCCCCCCCCCCCCACTGAATGTTTGGTATCCAGGGTGGTCTTTGTCTTGTGCTACGTTTAGCCAGTAGCTACACTTAGTGCTACCTCCATGGCTTATTTTAGCTTGCCTCTGATAAATGCTTTATAAAACATCAGCATTGTTTGGGTGTGGACACCCCATATGAAACTATCTATGAAAACAAGTACTTAATATATGGAAATCTGCAGACACATAAACTCAGACACTTAAATTACTTCTCTCGTCTGCACTCCAATGTACATTCATTAGCATCCATAAGTGTTTTCACACGGCTTTTCACATTTGTTATTAGAATACGCCTTTCCCCGCTGGACTCAAAATCTGTTCGGAGGTCTCGCAATTTCTGCTCCTGGACTTGAACTGTCATATCATGCAGCCGCTCGTCAACATCTCTGTTTTTCCTGATTAACCAGTCTACAGGTTGTTTCAACGGGTTTTTTCCTCTCTGTTGAGAAATTAACAAGTCAATTATACACTTGATCTCTGTTGTCTTCCTTGTTTTTATTTGAAGAATATTTTTGCATATTATAAAAGAGTGGCTACAATGTAAAGTAAATGCTCAAAGAACATTTAATTATATCATATATAAAACATTCTCTCAATTTAAATATATCATGTTCACATAGGTGTATCATAACTTTAACTAAAGCAGTACATTTTGTTTTGTTTTCTATTCAATTAACTAAATGAACAAGTCTTTATTTTGTATAGACATGTAGCCTATTTCATTGGTTTGTAAAAATTCTATAATAAGATCATTCTTGATATATTTTCTATACCTACTTGCTCTCAGACCTGCAACATGTGATTGCACTATTACATCACAGACCCATGGCAGGAAGCTGCATCGAGACAATTTATTAATTTATTGTTGTTCGAAGAGAGCACTATGCTGGTAGTTCACATGTAGTTAACAGAGATGTATTTCCCGCTAGCTATAGGTGTTCATGTTGCAGGACTCATTTCTCAGTTCTGTGGTCCAGCTTTCACTGTGACAGTGTCACATCCTACTTTTTATGCCTTCATGATTCTCTCCTCCCCCTCCCCAACACTGTGGCTCTCCACTCCCATCAGGCCTGACTGACTTGACCTCCAATCCAGAAGTGGTACATACAATATCAGGTCACACTGTGTCCTCACTGCAGTTGGGACACCGGGCACAGAACATATCAGGTCATACTGTGTCCTCACTGGAGCTGGGACACTGGGCACAGAACATATCAGATCACACTGTGTCCTCACTGCAGCTGGTACACTGGGCACAGAACATATCAGGTCACACTGTGTCCTCACTGCAGCTGGGACACTGGGCACAGAACATATCAGGTCATACTGTGTCCTCACTGCAGCTGGGACACTGGGCACAGAACATATCAGGTCACACTGTGTCCTCACTGCAGCTGGGACACTGGGCACAGAACATATCAGGTCACACTGTGTCCTCACTGCAGCTGGGACACTGGGCACAGAACATATCAGGTCACACTGTGTCCTCACTGCAGCTGGGACACTGGATACAGAACATATCAAGTCACACTGTGTCCTCACTGCAGCTGGGACACTGGGCACAGAACATATCAGGTCACACTGTGTCCTCACTGCAGCTGGGACACTGGGCACAGAACATATCAGGTCACTCTGTGTCCTCACTGCAGCTGGGACACTGGGCACAGAACATATCAGGTCACACTGTGTCCTCACTGCAATTGGGACACCGGGCACAGCACATATCCCACTCAGGTGTGGAGACAGTTCTGAGTATTACTATTGCTCTTAGGGATCCTTTCAGTGAGGAAAAGACAAGAAAAGGTAGTAGTCAAGTGACATAAAGTTAGAGGAAGCATTTAACACGAGTTCAATCACAACGAGAAAAAGAGTGTTGAGGTGCTACATAGAACCTGTGCTTTTATATGGATGTGAAATGTGAACGATAAGCAGACAAGCTGAAAAACATCTAATGGCAGTGTAAATGTGGTTTCTGGTGGAAATGCAAAGAATACCATGGACAGACAGAAAAACCAATCAGCAAGTCCTACAAGAGGAAAATGAAAACCATAAACTGATTAGAGAAAATAGACGTAGAGGTCAAAGCATTTTTGGGCACTTATGAGAAGAAATAAATTAGAGAACTAGGTGACAACTGGCAAGATTGAGGGGTAAAGAACAAGAGGAAAGCACAGAAGTAAATATCTGGATGGCTTGACTACATGGCATGGTCAGGACAAGAATACAGAATTTATCCACGATTCTGGTGATCGAGTAAGATGGCAAAACAATACCGCTCATGCTTACTGGCATGTCACATGATGATGGAGAGAAGTTTGGGGTGATACAAGTCAGAGCATATTCCACTCGATGCATACAATCAAATGCAGAGGTTCTAGAAAAACTGGGCATGAAGAGAGAGTTGATGAAAGAAATAAAGAGGAGGCAAGTAAAATATTTTGGCCACGTTAAAAGACATGATATTCTTATAAAAACCATACTGGAGGGCAAGGTTGAAGACAAGCAAGCAAGAGGTAAACAATGATACAAGTGGGAAGATAACATCAAGAGATGGACGAACATCAACCTGAAAGAATGTACAGTCAGGGCCAGAGATAGACAGTGTTGGAGATCCATTGCAGCCAACCTTCATTGTGGAGACGGCACCTGATTGATTGATTGATTGATGCATACTGCACCTTTACCTTAGAGGGTTCCCAACTGCCCTGAACCCAGAGATATATCACCAAGCACTTGGATGCCATCACAAACTCTGTGAGAACAGAGTCACTATGAAAATGGGTTCACGATGGACGCATTTGTACAGAAGAGGACATTTGCTAGAAGTGTACTGTCAAGAGTACAACTGTAGCTTACAGAAGTACAACAGAACCTGGAAGGTGAGAGGATATTTGCTTGCATGTCAACATCCATTTATGTAGGCAGGACATCAGGCCAGATCCAACATGGACCTAACAAGCAGGAATAAAATTATGCATAAAATATGAAGGGGTTATAAATTGATAAAGTGGTATATTTTAAATAATAGGGGAAAATGCAGATGTCACGCTAGGTCACAAAGGGGGAATAAAGAATAGTAACACTGTATACTTCCTGGGAATATTAAGAAAAAAGAAGTGGAAAAAACAACAGTAAGAAAGAATTGAACGAATAATTAGTTAGTTAGTTAGTTAGTCAAGGTTTCAACTTCACGGCAACGGGTCGTCCATATTATGCTCCGTTCCTGTGCCAGTGAATATCACACAAAATGCTTCCCACTGTCCAATGTGAAAAGTGGAACAGACAGGAGTCTCGGCAATCCAACAGCTCGCAAAGGTACACTGTGCATAATGCCGCTGCCAGAATGCCAACACAAAAGTCCTCCATGAAAATCACAGTTCATCATCGGCAGTCACCAGAAAGACCTCACTGACCCCGGTTTTCTCACATGGCTCTGTCTCTAACCACAGGGTGACCTGCCAAAAGCGTCGCATTAAGCACGAACTCCGTAGCTCCAGCGCCGACTCCCAGGAGTCTCCTGAAAAATGCACTCGTGAACCGAAAAGGCAAATCAGTCAATTCAGCAACAGCTGGTAGCCATTGTTCCGAACATGCAGGTCACTGTACAAACAATAGCGGATACATAAAAGCATTCGAATGTGAATATCACAGCTCACAGAGTCGCGCCACGCACTCACTCAGTAGCAGGGCGACGGAACCATATACTACCAGTCCAACATGAGGAAAATGCGAAATGCAAACCACAGCCACAAAGATAAATACTCCAGAGGCCGTAGCTGTTCAATGCCTAACTGCCATGCTGGGGACCAGAATAACCAGTATCACTTTTAAACAAAGTAAAGGACACTTTTACACGACTTAAGGTACGGTGCATCAGACATATGGTGCTAGACCAATATTTGTATAAACCAGTCAGGACTTGATGGCCACTTTTAGTCAGTCAGTCAGCTAGCTAGCTAGTTAGCTATTACGTTAGCTAGTCTTATTAAGTTAGCTAGTCGGGAGTTTCTGTGGCGAAGTGGTCAAGCTGTTTGACTCGGGCTCCGAAGGTTGTGGGTTTAATTCCAGGCCGCGTCCTTCGGTTCAAGAGTGAAATTTTTCGGAGACTCCTGTGGGTCGTCGCTAGAGCTATGAAGTCTGTGCTTTGTGTGATGCTTTTCGCGCTGTGGAAAGAGACCGAGCCATATTGGATAAAACGCAGTGCAATGAAATCATCCCTGTAAACTTTTAAGCAACGATTTTTTAAATTTAGCTCGGTAGTTAGTTAGTTAGTTAGTTAGTTAGCAAGCTAGTTGGTTAGTTAGTTAGTTAGTTAGTTAGTTAGTTAGTTAGTTAGCTAGTTAGTTAGATAGCTTAGAGGAAAGGTGAGATGCACATATAATCAGATTGCTACTGGTACTATTGGGGTTGGAACACTTTGCTGGCTTCTGAGGATGGGGCTGGAGCATTTATGGGAGCGCCCCAAATGCTGTGATGTTGGTTCTTAAATCAATAAATCAATCAATTAGTTAGATAGTTAGTTAGTTAGATAGCTAGTTTGTTGGTTAGTTAGTTGGTTAGCTGGTTAATTAGTTAACTAGTTAGTTAGTTAGTTAGTAAGTTAGTTGGCTAATTAGTTAGTTAGCTGACTAGTTGGTTGGTTGGTTGGTTGGTTGGTTAGTTAATTAGTTAGTCGACAGATCATGCTCATTGCACATCGAACAAATTTCCACTTGTGTGTGAAAATGATATGCTTCATAATAGGATGTTATAATTGTGTTTTGATGATGGTAAGGAACAGTTATGTGTGATACTGGTTAAGAAAAGTGGTTTGTTTATCATTCAGTAAATTTAATTAGATTATCATCAAAGACGGAGAAGTAGTGCCTTGGTAAGAGGACATTTTAAATAATTGTTACTGCTTTCTTCTAAATTTATGTTGCAAAAATGATCAAAATCTAACATTATTATTATGATATTTTTAACCTTGTCTAAAAGTAGCAATACTGATGTGTTCCTTGTGCAGTCTCCTTTAATTTGCTATTATAATGCAGTATAATATCTGCTACCATTTTAACAATTTTTATATCATTACTAATTACTATGATATTCTCTGCAATCAAGTTTTGTTTGGTCCAAACCTAATATTTGTTTAGTACTGAATCAATTAACAGCAACACATATTTTAATTAATGTGTGTGTGTGTGTGAGAGAGAGAGAGTGAGAGAGAGAGAGAGAGAGAGAGAGAGAGAGAGAGAGAGAGAGAGAGAGAGAGAGAGAGAGATTGTGTGCTCGAGCGTATGTATGTGTGTGTGCGTGCATAAAGCAGATGGTGGGTTATGCAGTCACAAGGATACATGTATATGTACCTTGTGACTGTATTGACCAGAATATAGTAACGCGACACCCCCCCCCCCCTTTTTTTTAATTTTAATTATTATATCGTGTAATATTAATAATACATAATTACATTAAAATTAAGAAGAAATTTTTATTTAGCTCACAATAGCCACAGAATTAGGCTGAATTCCTCTGTACTCTCTGGTGCGCGGTATATAGCTTGAGGCCATCATTATTTATTTTGAAATTGTATAAAAAGTTATCAAATAAATTAACTCCCAGATCTACAATATCTAGTGAACGGACGGGTATCTGTTATCTGTTCCGTGCAGAATCCCCAAGTTGTTGACACTGCGCAACCAGCAGTAACCAAGGAAGTCATTAAAAACATGGAAATGGGCAAAATAAACGGAATTAAACTGAAGGGGCTTGTCTTTTAAATTATCCACGTGTGGAAAAAAGGAAGAATATGAGTAAAAAACCACTTTATTTATACAGCAAAATATAAGCAGGAAACAGCGTAATGCAATAATGTAAGTATAAGTTATAAGCATTGGCATTTATTTAATATACATGTTTAGGCATGTTAGGGTTAGTTGTTAACTAAACACTGACCCTAACCCTTACCCCTGACCTATTCACTGCGGATCTATTTGGGACCGCAATTCGGAAGAGTGCCCATGTTTACTATCGTCCTTCGAGTTATTCATTTGCGGCGGGCATTTTGAAATTTCCATGAAAATATTCGGATTTATTCCAAATAATTAAAATATAATATATAATAATAATCGCTAATTAATAATATATTCTGTGTTTTGTGCAACAATTTACAAGGAATGAAGTATGAGTTAAGTGTAACAATTCAGTGTACTGAACTGTATGAAGTGTATCAACACTGTCACTAGGAAGCAGGCAGGTTGGTTTAGATTTGCTATTATTTTAGTATTTTGCTAGTTGAAAAATAATATTATTATAATTATATTATTATTGAGTTGAGTTAAGAACCGACATCACTGCACTCAGGACATTCCCATACGTACGACGTACGCGCTCCGTCCCCTCGTTCAACAGCCAGGGAAGAGTCATATTAAGATCTCCGAGCATTACCTCACGAAAGTGAAGGCAACTCAGCATTCCCCGAGTTTTATCTGAATGTGCGATTTACAACAGAAAAGATCTACGCACACTCAAAGAGTTGAGTGATGATTCTCGGGACCCGTGAAGTTCATGACAATCCCGATACATAACATCTCAAGGACCCAGAAGACGGTCCTAACTCTTATTTTTTTACTCGGAAATCCCCCCTCACCCGCCTTAAAATGTGGACTAGCCACCGAGACGGGGTGGGACAGAGTGGGTACTGTATTGTCCCTCTGAGACCCACTTGCGTTTCGCGACAGGAGTATATATAACATTAAAATCCAAAGCTCCTCATCTGGTACTAGTTAGGTGTGTATGTCATTCCCTTCAGCTGGCAGTGCCACATTTTTGTAAAACAATTGGCACTCAATGGGTGTTGTGGTCAATAGCGCACACTTCGCCTTTACTTTCCAGAACATTTCATGGTGCTTAGTTTCGGCTGAGTCAACCCGAGAGCAATAGTGGGGACTCAATTACATGATCTACGGGCTAACCATTAGCTATCGTGCGTGCTCTCGACGGCCTGTGCACTTGGTAAGCGAAATTTAAGGGGAAACAAATACCTCTCTTTTCATGGGAACATAATATTCATTTTATTGTTTGCAAGGGACATAACTCGCCAACGTTTTTTTTCTACAGAAACAATTAGTTGCATTAATTATTAAATATTTAATATAATGACACCACTTACTCACAGTTAACACAATAATTTGACATCCTAAAGTTTCAAATACTTTTACTGCTAAAAATAAATAAAATGTACTTGTTAACGCAATATATACAATGTTTCAACACTGCAAGCTCCTTGCACGATGTTAACTACTGTCACCCCAATGGACGCCTTGATTTCTGGTTTCTCTTCACAACGTATCAATTATTTAGATATCTCGAATAGTTTTATCCTGCTACGTTTTGGATTCTGCCATCCGGCTCTTTGCACTGTCACTGGCCTGTGGGCAATGCGTCTTTGCATCCTGGAGGACCCGAAGTGTCTTCGGTTGCACCTGTTTTTATATTATGTTTCCGTGTCTCAACCAATTAAGAGAGGTGTTAGGCAGGGATGTGTGTCTCCAGATCTTTTTTCCCTATACAGTGAAATTATTTTCAGAAATGTAGAGGATATAAATGGAATCAGCATTGGAGGACGAAACATCAATAACATTAGATATGCAGATGATACAGTATTAATTGCAGACAATGAGCAGGACCTGCAACAATTAGTAGATGCGGTTGTTGTACACAGTGAGCAACTGGGGTTAGAATTAAATTGAAAAAAAGACTCAGGTTGTGGTCATCACTAGGAAGAACAAAGTACCACAATGTAATATACAAGTAAATGGGAATATTCTTCAACAAGTGAATCAGTACAATTATCTTGGAATAGTCATAACATCTGATGGGAGATGCCTTGAAGAGATTACAACAAGAATCACCATGTCGAAAGTAGCCTTTAGCAAGATGAAAAACATTCTGACCAATAAAAAGATGTCAATTGAAACGAGAAAAAGAGTGTTGAGGGGATACATAGAGCCTCTTCTTTTGTATGGATGTGAAACTTGGACAATGAGCAGTCAAGCTGAAAAACATCTGATGGCTGCAGAAATGTGGTTTCTGAGGAAAATGCAAAGAATACCATGGACAGATAGAAAAACCAATGACCAAGTACTACAGGAGACAAATGAACATCATAAACTGATTAGAGAAATTAGATGTAGACAGTCAAAATTTTTTGGACATATTATGAGAAGAAATGGATTGGAGTGGAGAACTTGGTGACAACTGGCAAGATCGAAGGGAACAGACCAAGAGGAAGACCGAGAGGAAAATACCTGGATGGCTTGGCCACATGGCATGGACGAGACAGGAACACTGAGCTGATCCACGACACTGGTGATCAAGTGAAATGGCGAGTCATGACCGCCCACGCTTTCCGGCATGGCACATGATTGATTGATTGTTACTACTTAGACTACCTAGGACTCATCATCATCAAGTGCCCTGACAGCTGGCGTAGGCATTCATGGCTCTCCACAGATCTCGGTCTGTGGTTTTCTGGATCAACTCTGCTGCTGATATTCCTCCGTGCCACCGTCTCAATCCTTCCAGTATCATTTCTCTGCCTCTCTTCCCCTCAATCTTTCCAGTTGTCATGATGTTCTCCAATGCCTCTCTTGTCATTACATGACCAAAGAAAGCTGTTTGTCTCTTTCTTATTGTTGTACAGTGTTCAAGTTTCATTAGCCTGTTTCAGGCAGTCGTCGTTAGTTACACTGGCAGTCCAAGGAATTCTCAACATTCGTCTCAGGAATCACATCTCTGTTGCTTCTAATTTCTTCTTAATTTGTTCATTTACATTCCAAGATTCACTGCCATACAGCAAAACTGGTTCCACATAGCATTTCAGTACTCTCTTTCTTACATTCAGTGATAGTGACTTATTGCATAAGATACTCTTCATTTTCTGAAATGCGGCTTTTGCCTGCCCTATTCTGCTCTTAATCTCTGATGTGCATCTTCCATCTGATGTTATAAACGTCCCTAGGTATCGAAAAGTATCCACTTGGTTAATAATTGTTCCTTCTATTTCTATGTCACATTTTGGTGTCACCATTTTCTTTGATATCACCATTGTTACTGTTTTCTTGATATTCAAGGAGAGTCCTTTCCATGCACTCTCTGTTACTACAGAGTCCAACAATTGTTGTAGGTCTGTTGATCTATCTGCGACCAATACTGTGTCATCTGTATAGCGTATATTGTTTATATTATAACCTCCAACTAGTATTCCTGGCATCTCTTTGATCTCTCCCATTATTACTTCGCTATATAGGGAGAAGAGATCTGGTGACAAGACACATCCCTGTCGTACTCCTAGCTTTGTGTGTTCATAACTACCCTCTTTATTTCCTATTTTAATTGCTGCTACTTGGTTCCAGTAAATATTCTTTATTATTCTTAAATCTGTCCCATCAATGTTGATATCTTCCAACATTTTAATCAGCTCATCATGTTTTACTTTATCAAATAATGCCTTCGTATAATCTATGAAGCCTAATTATATGTCTTTCTGTTTCTCTATTGACCTTTCTATTTGTGTCCGTAATGTATATATTGCATTGTTTGTGCCCTCTCCCTCCACAAATCCATACTGTTCTTCACTAATTTCCATTTTGATTTTCTTTCTGGTTCTTCTTATTATGATTCTGAGCAGAAGCTTAGTGATATGGTTTATGAGGTTAATTGTGCTAAAATCTTCACATTCAATTGCTCCTGGTCTTTTTGGTATAGCTATAAATACAGATTTTAGCATATCACTGGGTAGATATCCATTGCTGTAAATATCATTTAACATTTTGGTTAATATATCTACTCCAAATTCTCCCAATACTTCTAATTCTTCTATTGTGATTTCATCTGGTCCAGCTGTTTTTCCTTTCTTCATATATTTCATAGCGTCAGCGACTTCTTCTTTTAGAATAGGTGGACCTTCTAAGTTACTTTCTTCTGTTAATTTTTCCCTTTCCCCATCATATAATTCTTTTATATACTTATTCCACCTCTTCATTATACCATCTTACTCCAATAATATCTTTCCTGTTTTTGATTTAAAACACCCTGTATTTATTCTTATTTTTCTTCCTGTGAGCTCACTGATTTGTCTGTGCATATTTTATGTATCTTTAATGGCATTTAATTCAATTTTTTTGCACTGCTCATTTAACCAACTTTCTTTTGCCTTCCAACATTTATCTTTTATTTCTTTATTTATCTTAGCGTATTCTTGTTTGTCATTTTTACTCTGTTTTCTTTTGTCCATCAGCATTAAGATTTCTTCTTTCATCCATTTTTTCTTAGCTATTTGACTTCTCTCCGGTAATATTTCTTTGCTAGTTTGATGAATGGAGTCCCTTAACATTTCCCATTGTTCATTTATACTCTGTATTTTAGCTATTGCATTGTACCTATTTTTCACAGTCACTATGTATTGTTCTTGAATTTCTTTATCTACTTTCAGAACCTCTTTATTAAGTCTCATGTTCCTAACCATTTTTTCCCTCTCTTTAATCTTACTTTTATTTGTCCACATAGTGGTACATGATCACTATTACAGTCGGCGCCAGGCATTGTTTTTACATTAATTAGAGCATTTCTAAATCTTTTATTAATTAGTATGTAGTCAATTTGGTTGCGTATTTTCTGATCAGGGCTTTTCCATGTGTATAGTCGTCTTTTATGGTGTTTAAACCACGTGTTTCCAATTATCATATCATTGATATTTGCCCATTCTATTAGCTTTTCCCCTCTTTCATTTCTTGTACCTAAACCATAATTCCCCACTACATCCTCCATTTTCCCCTTTCCTACTTTTGCATTAAAATCTCCAAGTATTATTTTTATTTCCTGTGATCCAATTTGAGCCATCGCCATTTCTATTTCGTCGTAAAAGTGTTGTATTTCTTCATCACTACTGCTTGTTGTTGGTGCATATACTTGTATAATATTTATATCTATTGGTTTGCCTTTGATTTTGACCAAAATAACTCTATCTGAAATACACCAGTATCCATTAAGTGACTTGGCTGTTTCTTCGTCAAGTATTATTCCTACACCTTTTTCATGTGTATCTCCTCCAGAATAAATTATTGTGTGGTTGTCAGCTATAATTTTGCCCGATCCCTTCCATCTCATCTCACTAACGCCTAGTATATTCATATTCATGCTATCCATTTCTCTTAGAACATTGTTTGACTTTCCTAGCTCATTTAGTGTCCTAACATTCCATGTTCCTACTCTAAATTTATTTATTTTATTTATGATTTTGCCATCAGTAGCTGGCATGACGGTCTTGTGTCACCTGTGGCTCATGACTGTCCCTACCGGACTGAGGATGTCCTAAGACAGCCATTAACAGTCGTTCACTAACTCTGATATGTGTTTTGCCATGAAGTCTTGGTAAGATAATGTAGGTGGTTTCCCCTTGCCTTCCACATCCACATGGTGGTCTTTTACCTCTACCTTTAACAGCCATTTCCGACTGTAAGGACAAGTGAGTGCCCTGCTCTGCTCAGCTGCAGAGTTGTCCACTTATTCCGGTGGAATATACCTAGGACTACCTACAATATTATTGATGACTTTGATGTAATCGTGTCCTCCATTTTAAGTATTAGTTAGGGAATCGCTTTTGCTTCCTGTGCGCAGTGTTGCCATCTCCCTTTGATGAAAAAGCACCAAAATCGACCCAAAAAGCACCAAATTATTTTTAGGAAGCACCAAAAAAAAATGCACCAACTGTTTTTCTTACAAATGTAACAAGGTAGCACAGTATAATTTATTATTATCACTTCATATTACAATGAAGTTTTATTCCAGATCCGCCAAAAAAGCACCACATTGCAATACTATTTTTTTGGAAATCACTAAAACAAGCACTGGTGGTATTCATTCAAAATTTTATAAAGTAGCACATTATAATTTATTATTATCACTGAATATTAGAATGAAGTTTATTCTAGATATGCCAAATCCCAGTCAAACAACTCCTCTTCAGTTTCTGTAGCTATTTCCTACTGTTTGCTCCTGCGATGATGAGAATGAGGAGGATGATTGAAAGAAACATGTATATGCCTCCTGTGATCCAATTTTTCGCAGAATATCCTTAGGTAGTTTATAATCATGACAGCATTTGCCATATCTTTTCATTCCATATCTAATAGTCAAAACAGCTGTCAAACTCTTGATGCTCAGTCTGTTCTGCAATTTTGATTTTATAACTCCCATCTGACTGAAAATACGCAACACGTCCGCATTAGAATGAGGTAAAATGAGCACAGTTAAAGCTAAATCTGTAAGATCTTGGAAAGGATTTTCACCGGTGGCATCCCTGTATGAGGCTATTTCTGCCCACAGTCCAAGTGTGTCAGAGGTCTGTGTCCACTGCATATGATGAAGTTTTCTCCACTGGAAATCGATGCGGGTGAGAGTAGCTGCATCTTCTACAAACATTTTAGCAAGATCCAATATACAGGGCTTCATTGGCTGTAGACATTCACTTCCACTAAGACATGACATGGACTGCAACACTCGAACGTTATCGGGTGTACGTAAACGCAGCTGTGTCAATAGCTCTATTAAAAACTGGATGCACCTTCCACGAATTTCTTTCTCATCGGGAAACTTGTAGTCTGCTATTTCTTTCTCAAACTCATAACCTAGATTGGGATTAGGATCTAAATAATCTTGAATAGCATCACTTTCTGTTATTTTTTCCCCAGGAATAGCAATCTTTGAACTGATAGAATCAATGAGCTGGACAAGATCGCTGAGTAGTTTTGTTGGATCCTGTATATCTGCTTCGAATGTCTTATTCACACTGTGAACTTCTCCGAGAATATGCTTGAGAAATATGAGATACACATAGTTTTTCATGTCGCTAAACATAGAATGTAGAAGTTCTGCTGTATAACAGCGCTCGTTGAGTCTTGCTACATCAAAATGAGTTCTGAGCTCGACCCACTGCTGCAATATTCTGACAATGGCAGATTGAATGGACATCCATCGTGTCTGGCTTAATTGAACAATCTTCAGCGGATGTTGTCCATCATTTATTGAAGCAAAAGCTCCCTGTACTTTGCTTGACGAAGACTTGAGTGAGAAAACCAGTTATATGTTTCTCTAATCATGAACTCTATGTTCCTGGGCAGACAAGCAGCTGCAGCCTGTGACACTGCCAGCTGAAGGGAATGACATACACACCTAACTAGTACCAGATGAGAAACTTCGGATTTTAATTTTGTATATACTCCATTGTTTACACCTGTCATGACAGACGCATTGTCAGTGCCGAGTGCAACTAGTCTTTGCAACTCAATTCCATTTTTGTTTAAACAATCTTTTAACACATTGCATATTACCTGTGCGTTGCAGTCACTCAGTTCAACTAACTCTAAGTAAGTAACCACAAACTGCTTTCTTGTCTCTGAATAGTACCTAATAGCTACTCCAAGTAGCTTAGTTTCAGAAATGTCATTGCTCTCATCAATCAATAAGCTGTATTTACTTTTGCCAATATCAGCTGTCAAGTCTGTTGTGAAATATGGTGCAAGTACATTTGAAATAACTGCTCTGCACTTAGTTCTCCTAAGCTTAAAGTTCTTGCTACCTTTGCTGTCACCAAAGTGTACCTTGCAGAGTTCACTTAAATGGTCAACAACGCGAAGCGAACAATGGCCAGCTATGAACAAAGACATGGGTCCTTCTGTTTCTTTGACATCATCTTTCAGTTTGTCAAATGCAATTGTTGTTTGCCTTTGTGTACTGAATGGTTGTTCGGCTTTCTGATGTTTCGTTGTATTCTTGTGCCTCTCAATATCATTTAACCTGGCTGCAATTGAACATTTGCAATATTTGCAAAAACACTTAGTATTATCCCCTTCTACTTTTAACAACCATTTTTGAAATCTCGTGTCACTGAGCCACTGTTCTCTGAAATGTTGACAATATTTCTTGCTCATGGTGAAACACAAATAAGCTTAAATGAAAGGATAATGTAGACACCACAAAATTATGAACTCGATTACAAGCTAATGTATTGACGTTTGGACTTGTCTGCAAGATGGCGTTCGCTTTCAGCTAAATCGTATTAAAGGGAGTTAAATTAGTTGAATATTGTGCGGTAATGTACTAAGACTGTTTTACTCCCTCGCTTCAGTTCAAATTCGGCTTTTTAGTGTTCCCAAAATGATTTTTAAAGTAATTTTTACCCACCCCCAAAAAAGCACCAAAAAGCACCAAACAAATTTTGTGAAGCACCAAATTAGCGCAGCCGCGCTAAAAGCAAAATTTGCACACTAAATGACTTGAAAAAGCACTAAATTTAGTGCAAAAAGCACTAAAATGGCAACACTGCACATGGCCAGGGCAAAATATCCATACAATTCTCACGATCTGTGACCTCTGAAGCGACGAGAGCCATTCCACACAAAGGTGACAAAACATTCCTTTCTCCACCTTACTAAGCATACTCTTTGAATGAAATGATTATTAATTGATATACTATAATTAGTAGATGCAGTTGTTGTACACAGTTAGCAGCTGGGGTTAGAATTAAATTGTAATAAGACACAGGTTATGGTAGTTACTAGGAAGTACGAAATACCACAATGTAATAAAAATACAACTAAATGGGAATATTCTTCAACAAGTGAATCGGTACAATTATCTCGGAACAGTCATAACATCTGATGGGAGATGCCTTGAAGAGATTAGAACAAGAATCGCCATGGTGAATGTAGCCTTTAGCAAGATGAAAAACATACTGGCCAATAAAAAGATGTCAGTTGAAACGAGAAAAAGAGTGTGGAGGGGATACATAGAGCCTCTTCTTTTGTATGGATGTGAAACTTGGACAATGAGCAATCAAGCTGAAAAACATCTGATGGCTGCAGAAATGTGGTTTCTGAGGAAAATGCAAAGAATACCATGGACAGACAGAAAAACCAATGACCAAGTACTACAGGAGACAAATGACAATCGTAAATTGATTAGAGAAATTAGACGTAGACAGTCACAATATTTTGGACATGTTATGAGAAGAAATGGATTGGAGAACTTAGTGATAATTGGCAAGATCGAAGGGAACAGACCAAGAGCAAGACCGAGAGGAAAATACCTGGATGGCTTGGCCACATAGCATGGACAAGACAGGAACACTGAGCTGATCCACAACTCTGGTGATCGAGTGAAATGGCGAGTCAAGACCGCCCATGCTTTTCGGCATGGCACATGATTGATTGATATATTCTGTGTCATGTACTCATGTAGCAGCAGGTCCTTTGCAGAAAGTTGCTCTCCTCATCCCATCACAGCCCGACAGACAGTTTCTCCATCTCTGGCTATTTCTCCTGACCAAACACCCCGTGCCCGCAGTGTCCGCGATGCCCTGTATCCCGCTTCATGCTGATCTGCTTCCAGAAACCATGTCTTCCACCACTGTTCTTTTCTAAACAACTGACTACTGCAAAGTTTAATAATATAATAATAATTTAATACTAATACAGTGGAGTCTGGATAAGTAGAAGTCGCAGGGGCTGAAGGAATTTGTTCTACTTATCATAAATTCTACTTATCCAGGCTGTACGCTAATTTACACTAATACGATGCAGTAGCATTGAGTAAAATGATTGTACCACTTAGGAAACACAGGTAGTGAACAAATAAATAGCAATACAATATCAGAAATGTTGAAATGCTTAATTTTGAAAATTTCCAAATTAATTAAAGAAAAAGTCTGTAATTTTGCTTTGCTTCTTGACTTGTGAAAAATGTCTTCCATTGCCTGTTTAAAGGCACAAAATGGTGAGACTGCATCATCTGAACATTCATTCTGCATCATGTACATGTCAATTTTGTCAATTGATGCCAAAATATCTGACTGCGATACAGGTTGTGCTTGCAACCCACAGTCATCCTCATCAGAGTCAAGGCTGGAAGGGTCTGTTGGTTGAATGACTGGCATACATAGCCCTATAATATCAGTGCTTGAAAGAGTGGCACTAGTAGAAACATCATTGTCAATGTTCACAAACTCCTCTGGATCAGTCTTCAGCTCTTTATACAATCTAGCAAGTAATGACTCCACTGAAATTTCAGTAACATTGCTCTCACTGCTCGCTGATGGTGTGGAATTCTCATTTACAGAGACATCTACTGCAGGTAAGAAGCCATCGACTGACTGTTTCTTTCCACACACATTCTTGTAAGTGATGCAATGTCGTTTTATGAAACGATCCAACCAGCCAGCACTACAATTCCAGTCTGTCTGACCTCCAAGACGTGCAAATTTTTCTGCTTTCGCAATAAGTAAAGGCCCATTTACTGGTACATTTGCTGATCTAATCACAGTGAACCATTTTAAAAGGGCAGCATCAACAAAATCACATGCAGCAGTTCTTCTAGCTCTCTGCCTATCACTGTCGATTTGACATTCGAAAAACAATTGTTTGTAGCGGTCTTTATGCTTTAAAATGCCGGAAAGTGTCGATGTTGGAATACCAAATTCTCTAGCTATATCCACTTTCTTCTTCCCACTATGTTCAACCTCTTCCAACAGCTCAATCTTTCTTTTTAAAGTCAAAGTTTTAAACTTTCATCCACTAGCGGCCATTGTTGACATGTAGCAGCATATCATATGTGCGAGATTGTTCTTCGGGCTGACTAAAAATAATTCTTTCGCGAAACAATATTTTTTTTTGGGGGGGGGGGGGGTGTGTGTGTGTGTGTGAAATGAACAGTTCGACTTAAACGTGGACATTTATATAGTCGGTATTCATTTTTATGTTCGACTAATCCGAAAATTCGAGTTAACCGAATTCGACTTATCGAGACTTTTTATACAAAGATAAAGAAGGATAATGGTCGGGACCAAGCCAATAACGTCGACTTAAGCGAAATTCTACTTATACGAGTTCGACTTAAGTGGACTCAACTGTATTAATAATAATACTGTGTGATGTTCCAATGTTCAAGTGCAGTGATGTCGATTCATATATTCAGTTTTATCAGTATAGTTTTATTTAGTATAGCATAGTATTTATACGAAGTATTTTAGTTTCCTAGATGAAGACAAGAACAAATGGCATTTGTCAAATGCATTCATACTTCAAGGGCTGTATATTGAAGAAGGTTGGCTTCTTCTTTCGTTCACTAGAAGGTTGGCTATTAAAGACGATAAAACAAAGAAAATTGAAATATCGTGGTCACTTGAAACGTCACGAAAGTTTGGAGACAGCAATAATGTAGGGGTACATGCTCAGGAAGAGAGGAAGAGGAAGGCCAAAGAGAAGATGGGTGCAGGATGTGGAGAATGATCTCCAGATGAGTGTATCGGACGCAGGAAATCTTGCTTATGATCAAGAAGTTTTCCAGAAGGTTGTTATGGGAGTGAAGTTCTGCAAAGGACATGCTACTGAATGAATGAATGAGATACGATACATACTGTTTAAGAGCCAGTGTTCGTGGTGTTCAGATCTTGTAGAGTTTCCGTGTTTTTTTTCCTTCTTTCTAGTGCACATATTTTTAGAATGTTTTTTTAATAGTTAAGCTCACAAGTAACTCATTGGACAAATGACGCCAATACCAAGGAACAAACTTGTTTCAATAACTACTAAGAAAGCACTTTACAACACAATCTTCCTACCAACTCTGTGCTACCAATGCCAAACCTGGACAATGACAGAAAAAGAGAAGAAAAATCACAACAACAGAAATGAGATTCCTGAGAAGAATACTCAATGTATCAAGAAGAGATAAGATCAATCAATCAATCATATGCCATGCCGGTAACGCCAGGATATGCCTCATGCATATAATTGGTGTGTCCTTTGTGCACCAAGGATTAACCACATGGCAGCATTCTGTATGCGCTCCAACCTTTCAAGCTGGATCTTTGATACTGTCAGCAGCCCCAAACTGTACTCAATGACAGACATTATTAACTGCTGAAAGAGTCTGTACAGCATCCTCTGATCTACCCTGTTTGCTGCCATAGCTAATTTCTCTAATCAATTTACGATTGTCATTTGTCTCCTGTAGTACTTGGTCATTGGTTTTTCTGTCTGTCCATGGTATTCTGTGCATTTTCCTCAGAAACCACATTTCTGCAGCCATCAGATGTTTTTCAGCTCGACTGCACATTGTCCAAGTTTCACATCCATACAAAAGAACAGGTTCTGTGTATCCCCTCAACACTCTTTTTCTCGTTTCAATTGACATCTTTTTATTGGTCAGAATGTTTTTCATCTTGCTAAAGGCTACTTTCGCCATGGCGATTCTTGTTCTAATCTCTTCAAGGCATCTCCCATCAGATGTTATGACTGTTCCGAGATAATTGTACAGATTCACTTGTTGAAGAATATTCCCATTTACTTGTATATTACATTGTGGCACTTCGTTCTTCCTAGTGACGACCATAACCTGTGTCTTCTTACAATTTAATTCCAACCCCAGCTGCTCACTGTGTACAACAACCGCGTCTACTAATTGTTGTAGATCTTGTGCATATGTCTGCAATCAATACTGTATCATCTGCATATCTAATGTTATTTATGTTTTGTCCTCCAATGCTGATTCCATTTATATTTTCTACATTTCTCAAAATATTTTCACTGTATAGGGAAAAAAGATCTGGAGACATTACACATCCCTGCCTACAGTATGTCCACAAACGAATGCCGTTATTCACGATCAATTATTTTGAAAACTCTCTGATGTAGCGTTATGAAAATTTTCCTGCCATCTTATATTTAATCCCACCCAAAAAATATGTCTTTGATAGGTCCAAAAGCTACTTAAATCATCAAAAGCGGCGACATTTCTTTGATGTTTTGCTGAAAAACTAGTGATTTTTCGCTAACAAACTTGTTTTTACAGTAAGGAACGCCCCGCCAATTCACATGATGACACAAGGCGTATCCGGATTCGTATGGGAGTGGGTGCAATAAAAGAAGTAGCTTAAAAGTCGACAGGGTCGGCTGCATTGCACTGGGTTTTTATCCCATATGGCTCCGTTTCTTTCCGCAGCGCGAAAAGTGTCGCACAAAGCACGAACTCCATAGCTCCAGCGACAACCCTCGGGAGTCTCCGAAAAAATGCACTCGTGAAATGAAGGACGCGGCCCGGAATCGAACATACAACCTTCGAAGCCCGAGTCAGACGGCTTGACCACTTCACCATGCAGAATCCCGAGAGGGGTGCAATGTGTAATATTAGTAAAGACAGAGAATTTACAGAGGCATGGGGTAAATAATTTGTAAATTGACAGGAAAGTAGAAGGAATATATTTCTTACCTTATTTTTCATTTCCTTCTTGTTTCTTCACCTGCTGGTTAATAATATGTACACAAGTATATTTGTTAGCTTTTTATATTGAGTTCGTGAAAGCTTCCAAATAGCTGTGCGTTAATGTGCCTATGGAGTGACCAGAAATGATACCGCAATTTAGTCATCATGTTTCCATTTTTAAGGATCTGTTCAGCTGTCTGTGTAGTTTTTTCGCACGTACACATGGGTAACAGACCCGCTTTAAGTCTTCGTGAAAGATTGTCTATTCTGCTGTTTACCTTTCAGAGACGGAACATGATTACCTGTTTTGCACTATGAAAATAGTTGTCAGTGTCTTTGTAGTGGGCTTTCTTCTTAACGACCAAGATGTTGGTCCTCTTTTCATTGAATTTTATAGATTGATTCATATGCACGTGTGTTGTCCCCTAATTTGACAACGTGTTTGCTCTCACGTTTCTTGTTATGCCACAATATGTCAGTTTCCACTGCAATATTACTCTTCTGTTGGTATTCAATGCGTTTAGTGTGTGTGTGTGTTTTTTTTTCCCCAATACAGTTGTTTGTCACCGCTGAGGGCTTGCGGAATTGAAAATTCATCACTGTGGAATATAAACTGTTGCCATTGACATTATGCTGATGCTGTAATGTTTAGGGCCTGCAATTCTTCTGAATATTTGTAGCAAAATATCCCAGTTGGTGTGCACGTGGATTAAGGTCTGCGATCTGCTCAGACCTTAATCTGTGTCTGACGATTCCAGTAGGTTGATGACTGCTCTCGGTTGCATAAAATTAAATCCATCCTTTCTCCAATAATCCTCTTCCTCTTTCAACACATTTTTCCAGTAACTTTTATCAATATTTAATAGCGCGGACTGGATTAGTATCTTGACATCGGACAATTTGAATATAGTATTGTCAGGTGCCACCTGTCCTTTAATTTTAGCCCACACAAGTTCTATATGGTTAAAATGAGAATGGTACGGCGGAAGTCTCAAGCACCCATGAAGATGCTCTTCTATCAACTAATCAATTTGATATTTCTTGCTTTTTGGCGTCTGTTTTACAAGGGACAACAATTCTAGCTAGAAATACGTTTCTGGAAAATGGTATGTTTTCCATTTGGAGTCATATCTTTATTGCTCCCTTTGTGCTCGATGCTGTAGGTATTTTGTCTTCTTGGGCAACAACATTGATATCATGCATTGTCCATAATTGGACACGACGGTCTATCTAGGTATGGAAGCACAGTATTCATCTTATTATGACAATCCCTTTTGTCTGTATGCTTTGATACGAACACAAGCCCAGCATTCTGTTGTAAGCCATTATGCATATCACCAGCATGGGCCATGACCAAAAGCTGTCCTATACTACTGGGCACATATCGCTTTATCTGTCCATCCACTGATTGCCATTCCTTATCACTTGTGTGGTGCGCATTGATCCACATTTCATCCAAACGCACTATGCCATAATTTTCTTTGCACATTTCCCTTGTTTCACATAGGTATCTGCTTCTCATGGCTCCTAAATGCGGTTGCTCACAAATAATATTTCTACCGTCCTTGTACTTTCAAAAAGTTAAGATAATGTCCTTATAATTTTTCACAAAGTTGTTTTGGATAGCTCTATGTTATTGTTCTTTCTCAACCAAACCCTAAGTTTTCTTACAGTCACTGTTTCTTTGGCATCCAGCATTTTTATAATGCTGGATAATCCTAGATATAAAATCCAAAATTTTTATAATTTTAGGAGTCTCTGTGGCGAAGGTCAAGCCTTTTGACTCGGGCTCGTGGGTTCAGTTCCGGGCCGCATCCTTCGGTTCACGAGTTAAATTTTTCGGAGACTTCTGTGGGTCATCGCTAGAGCTGCGGAGTTCGTGCTTTGTGCGATGCTTTCTGCGCTGCGGAAAGAGACGAGCCATATGGGATAGAACCCGGTGCAATGAAGTCGACCCTGTTGAATTTTAAGTGACTTTTTAAAGCATTTGTATAATAGCTCGCCTTATGACATCTTTGTCAAAGCTGTCTACAATAATTTTTCTACCTACCGTTTGGTTATTGCATGGTGGTTTAATTCCAGATTCTTGCAGCCATCGACGAAATGACCGTTTACTCAAACCTAATGCATGCACTGTTCTTTTTTTGAAATTTGTAATGGTATAAAACAGTTTCCTGCGATCAGCTTCTTGACAAAAATATGTGTACAACTTCATAGCGATTCTTTGAAGTGTATACACAATTTCGCATTCAATCCCATTGAAAAATATTCACACATTTCAATGTTAGCGATAAGTGGTAAGATTTAAAAAAAAAAAAACATTAATCAGGTTTCATGAAATAACCCACATTTTGAGACACCTCTGAACAGTCCTAGTTTAAACAACGCGGGGAGGTGGCATAAGGCCAATCCCGTGAAAATATTCAACACTGAGCGCTGATTGTCTGGCTACGCTGTAATACATTTAAAATTATGAATTTCACCTCAGATTCGTAAATAATATACCGCATATAAACAAACTTTGAAATATGCTATAAAATCTCCAGAACAAAAATTTTTGTGTTGGGTGAACATAATGATAAGGTTATATACTAAATCTCATAATTTTCCCTCAGTTGGTTACTGAGATATGGATGTTTATATTGAGGCAAACAAATGTGAATGCACTATAACACCTCTCTTAATAGGTTGATATTGTCCCACTTCATTATCAATCCTTATGGCAGCTTGTTGTTTCCAATATATGTTTTTTTATAAGTCTAATGTCTTTCAAATCAATTTGTAGACCTGCAAGCATATCTACCATGTTGACATGTCTAACTCTATCAAAAGCTTTTGTGTAGTCAATAAAGCAAAGATGTATATCCATGTTTAACTGTTCGCAGCATACACACAGCATTTACTGTACCCTTTCCTTCTACAAACCCACATTGTTCTTCACCTATTTCAGGTTGTATTTTCTTCCTCACTCTTTGCATGATAATTCATAGCAAAATCTTTGTGATGTGACTCATTATACTAATTGTTCTATGTTGATCACATTCCAAGGCTCCTGATTTCTTTGGGATTGCAATAAATACAGAGTTACATAATTCAGAAGGTATATCTCCAGTATCATATAATGTGTTCAGCAGTCTGGTGACTTGCTCTAGTCCAAATTCTTCTAAAGCTTTAATCATTTCTGTTGTGATGTTATCTGCACCGGGGGCCTTGCCAGCTTTCATATGCTTAAGAACATTTCGAACCTCCATCTTCAAAATTGGCGGTCCTTCATTATTAAATCTAATATCATACTGTTCCTCTCTGTTATCATTATAAAGGTTTTTCACATAATCTGTCCATACATGTAGAATCTGATCTTTTTCTATTATGATTTTGCCATCTTTAGTTTTTAGACAGCCTGTTGATGTACTTGTTCTTTTATTAGTAAGTTCCTGAATTCTTTTGTGCACTAATTTGGTATTTTGACTGTTGTGTTGTTTTTCAATGTCTAAGCACTTTTCCTCAAGCCATGCTTCTTTTGCCTCCTTATATAATATTCTGACTTGTCTGTGAATTTCTTCATATTTGGCAGAATTATTTTTGTTGAGTCTTCTTGTTTCCATTAGGTGTAAAATTTCTTCTGTCATCCATTTCTTACGACCCACCTTCTTTAATTTTGGAATAGTTGTTTCTGCAGCCAAACTGATTGAATTCTTCAACATTTCCCATTGATCATCCACATCCTGGAATAATATCTCTAGATCAGACAATATATCAAATCTGTCCTGTACTTCTATGTTGAATTTGTTTTGTATTTCCTTGTCATTACTCAATGTACACAAATCATATTTAATGTTTCCTGTTATATACTTGACTTTCTTCAACTTTATCCTCAGTGTTCCTGTAAGTAGTCTGTGGTCACTATAACAATCAGCACTGGGAACTGTTTTTGCTATTGTTAGTGCGTTTCTAAATCTTCTGCTAATCAGAATGTAGTCAATCTGGTTTCTGATCCTGCTATCAGGACTCCTCCATGTCCATAATCTTCTAGGGTGTTGCTTAAACCAGGTGTTTCCTACAATCATTTCCTGTTCTTTTGCCCACTCTACGAGTCTGTATCCTCTTTCATTTCTCTCTCCTAAACCATAGTTTCCTACTGTGTATCTATCACCTTGATTTCCTACTTTTGCATTGAAGTCCCCTATTATGATGTTTATTTCTGAATTTTTACATTTCTTTAAGGCAGACTCTATGTCATTATAAAATTCCTCTACACTATCTTCACTGGATTCTCCTGTTGGGGCATATACTTGAATAACATTTATGCTAAAAGGTCTGCCACTCAATTTAACTAGTAGAACTCTGTCCGACACGGCCCAATATCCTTGAACAGATTTTGATGTTTTCCGGTCCAAAATAATTAGCCACTCCCCTTTGTCGATCTTCACCTCCAGAATAAATAATCTTAAAATCTTCATCTATCTTGATGCCTGCTCCTGCCCATCTTGTTTCACACATCCCTAAAATATTAATTTTTTTCTCTTTCTATTTCTTGTTTTATGTTCTCTAATTTTTTGTTGTCATTTAACGTCCTAACGTTCCATGTTGCTAATTTTAATGTCTCTGCCCTTGTCTTGCGATGATCAGTCTTAAGGCGAATCATAATGTATTGGGCATTTTTAAAGAGGTAGTTTGCCAGTGCTTTCCTCTATGGCAGAAACCGTAATGGTCGTTTGTCCGCAGCCATTGTCTCACGAAAGAGATCCTCTGCCTGCCGTCGCGAAACTTGAGACCATAACCAAAGATCAGAAATGAAGAAATCAGGACTAAAGTGGGGGTTATAGCAGCACTAGATTTTATTAGAAAGCAGCAAGTCAAATGGTTTGGCCATGCAAGAAAGTTACCATTCAACAGCATACCACAACAAGCAGTGATGTACAGACCAGATGGAAACAGAGGAAGAGGCCGACCACGTAAACGTTGGACGGAGGGAATAGCAGAGTCCATGGGAATATCGATACATGAAGCCCATAATCAAGCACTTTCACGATGTTTCTACTTCACCTCGACACCGCAAGGTACAAGAGAAACATGATGAGATGAGATGAGATGCTCACAAGTCCCAGTTTTCTTCTATACATTAGTGATTGTGAAATGGTTTATGGCTCACATTCATATCTTGCATGGTTCCGTCGCCCTGCTGCTGAGTTGAGTGCATGGTGCAACGCTGTGAATTGTGTGTGAAATGCTTTTACATTTGTCCACGATTGTTTGGAGCGTGAACTGCATGTTCGGAGTAATGGCCGCCGGCTTTGTCGCAGAACTGACTAGTTTTGCCTTATGCAGAAATGTGTGGCTGCTGGTGTTCTATTGATTGCCGCTTTCATCAACGATGAACTGTATTTTTCATGGAGGGCTTTTGTGTTGACATTCTGGCGGTGGCATTATGCACAGTGTACCTGTGCAGGCTGTTGGTTTGTCAAGACTCCTGTCTGTTCCACTTTTCACATAGGGCAATGAGGAGTATTTTGTGTGATATTCACTGGTATAGGAACGGAGCATAATGAGGAACCGTGACTAACTAATTTATATCCTGCATCATGAAAATGAATGTTCTGTGAAATGTTTTATGGCTCACATTCATATCTTACATCATGGAAGATGAATGTTCTGACACATTTTACTGTAACTTTTTCTGGTGTTGTGTCAAAAGATAGAAAAGCAAGAGAATCGACTTTATTGCACCCTATTTGATCCCATATGGCTCAGCCACTTTCTGCAAGTGCCACACAGAACACAAACATTAGCTCCAGTGATGCGCCCCCCCCAGAGTCTCCCAGGAAATTTCACTTGTGAACTGAATGGCAGAGTCCATAAACAAACCCACAACCTCCGGGGCGCAAGGAAGGCGGCATTATCATTCAGCCACAGAGACCTACTGAGGTGTTGTGTCAAAGGTTACTGACATATGCCTGGGTCATTGACATTGAGGTGAGTGACCCCAGAAGCGAGACTACGAGAAAAACAACCAGCCATGAAAAATAATGGTGAGGGTGAGTGGAGACCCCCAGGGTGGATGGGGAGAGAGACAGTTTTAGGATGGGGTGTAATGTTGTGGGGAGCACAGGGAGGGGCTACACAGCAGGGTTAAAAGGCAGTGGAAAACTTTGACTGGGCAATGGAAGCTGGGACCGACTGAGGAGTCGGGTCGCTGGAGGACAGTTGATGTTTTGGCGCCGAGCGGATCGGTTGTCGAAGAAGTGGGAGCTTAGACTGACTGCGGTAAGATCTTTTGTTGTGTTGTTCTCCCAGTTGTGAATGCAGGCCTAAAACCCAGTGGGGGTTGGATAGTTAATGGAGGCCTGAACCCAGAGTGGGTTTTATAGTGAGTGAAGGCCTGAACCCAAAGTGGGTTGGATAGCTAGCGGAGACTAGACCCAGTGTGTGGGTTATGATGTGTGAGGTCCAGCTGTGGATAGGAGCTGGATTACCTGTCTTGGGAATTTGAGATTAAGCAGGCTGTGAGAAGACAGTGATGTGTGCGCGTTAAGTTGTGAGGAGGATATGGATATTCTATGGATTATATTGTTTCTGGATAATGAGTTCTGTTCCGTTTGTCCGTGTTCTTTCTGCAATAAAGGATTATGTGCGCCAACTCAATCTTGTTTAATGACTGGTGAATGTGCACTGCTGGGGTGAGTTATATTGTAAGACAGTGAGATAGCTCAATTGACACACCAGGAGTATCTTTACCTAGACAACGACCATATCACGCACTTATCATCAAGAACTTTGTGATAGTTACCAATACTGTTTAACCTCTGCATTGCTATGGTCATTCTACATGTGAACATTGTTGATTGTGGAGTCTGGATATTCAACGCTTGTGACATTTTTAATTTGTTGATGTTGATTGTGATCTTTGGTTGGCGTGTATTTTTCTTTGTGGACTTTATTTTGTTTTGTTTAAGTTAAAACAAGGATCTGTGGTCAAGCCGTTTGGCTCGTGCTCCGAAGGTTGTGGGTTCGATTCCGGACCGCACCCTTCGGTTTACAAGTTAAATGTTTCGGAGACTCCTGTGGGTTGTCGCTAAAAGTTACGGAGTTCGTGCTTTGTGCGACGCTTTCCGTGCTGCGGAAAGAGACTGAGCCATATGGGATAAAACCCGGTGCAATGAAGTCGATCCTGTCGACTTTTAAGCGACTTTTTTTTTATAAGGAGTTTAATTTTCGCTGTGTCCCGTGACATTCATCCAGCGGGAATCAACGCTGTTGTAGATGCCACTGTATCAGTTATCACTCTGCAGACTTCCCTCTATATATCCGTATTTTACTGTTTGCACACCGTAGGCGCCACATTATCTTATTTGCACTTTTCACAATTGAACTGAACTGAACTTCTGCACCACCTTTCTAACAACAAAAGATTTGTGTCTTAATATTATTAATATTAATATTATTCAATTTTCTAATTTAATGTTTTTCTTTACGTCTGTTGTTTCGTTCCTGATGAAGATTAGTATAATCGAAATGTTGTTCGTTGTATCGTAGTATACTTATATTTACTATTTATTTTATTATGTTTTTTTTTTTGAAATGTTCCCCCTGTTATTTATGCTCACCATTGTGGAGTTCATTGTAATGTGTGTACACCGTGTACATGTTTATTATATTTCACTTGTTCGCAGCAGTTACACATATCTAACTGTTGTTATTTCCTATTGTCATATCCTGCTGCAGCTGTTACTTCTCTTGACATACAACTCTTCCAATCCTGTAGCACTGTTTGAGACATTCGATATATGATATGTTATTTAGGAGACACGGTTTTGTTGTGGCTAGACACTCGCCTGCCAGCCCAGAGGTTATGGGTTGTGGCTAGACACTCGCCTGCCAGCCCAGAGGTCACAGGTTGTGGCTAGACGCTCGCCTGCAAACCCAGAGTTCATGGGTTGTGGCTAGACACTCGCCTGCCAGCCCAGAGGTCACAGGTTGTGGCTAGACACTCGCCTACCAGCCCAGAGTTCATGGGTTGTGGCTAGACATTCGCCTGCCAACCCAGAGTGCATGGGTTGTGGCTAGACACTCGCCTGCCAGCCCAGAGGTCACAGGTTGTGGCTAGACACTCGCCTGCCAGCCCAGAGGTCATGAGTTCTGGCTAGACACTAGCCTGCCTAGAGGTCACGGGTTGTGGCTAGACACTTACCTGCCAGCCCAGAGGTCACGGGTTGTGGCTAGACACTCGCCTGCCAGCCCAGATGTCATGGGTTGTGGCTAGACACTCGCCTGCCAACCCAGAGGTCACTGGTTCCTTCCACATCGGAGCAGATTCATATTTTCACAATTGACCCGGGCTGTCAGGGCACCCCAACCTAAAATTACCTGAAACTGACACCAGGAAATGTATTGAGAAATTAAGGCAGCTGGCAGTGGGTGACTCCATCAGCCACCGAGTACCGATCGGTCTGTAAAAATATGGGTCCAGCACCACATGCCCAGGAAGCTGGAGGCATATACAGTCCATGACTGGCTGTACTTATCATGATTTAGTTGACTGTATTTCAGTACTTCAGAATGTGTATGTGCGCACATGTGATTACCATTATCATAAACTTTTCACATGATTTCTTTCATAACCGTGAAAATAGTTTAATAAAATGAGACGTATTATAACTTGATTTGTTTGTTGAGCCTTGTCTGTCTTCTCCGTGCTTATTCCCTATTTTACATTGATTTCCTTATTAAATTGTGTTTATTTATAAAATATTTGTTGTTTCCAAGAATGGACTTTAGCACCGTGGAAGAGCTGAGCCAGCACTTTGTCAAGAGATTATCAACACTAAACAATGCTGTGACTCTGTGCAATGCTACTGCTGATAAAAGCTACATTGAAGTGAAGAATGTGCTCCTTGGATTGCTGGACAGTGTCAAGTTTGAGCTCAGAAAGCTGCGCAGAGAAGTAGAGAGTGCCAGGAAACAGCTTCAGCACCTGGAGGTAGTGTATCACTGTGACGTGTAGTTTTGTTCTATCCTTTCTGGCAACCTTAACACTTTCTTTGTTTCCCCTCTGCTGTGTGTCCACCTGGTGGCACTAGTGGGGCTGTTGTGTTCCAATGACCCCAAGAGCTGTGCTGACAGTAACACAGTTACTGGTTGTGTCTCTCATGTCGATGATTTATAAGGCCTATTTTGGCTCGAAATGTTTATTGACAATATGCGCAAAGAATGCTTGACGTTCCAGGAGGAGGATCTCCTGCAATGGTTTTTCTGTCCAGCCTCTTCTTCTCAGCTCTTGCAGTCCTGGTTGCTTCACAAGTGACTGCACCCTTGCGTAATGATGTCCGCCACAAATTTTGGTCTTTGGCAGCAGTCTCCCAGGTGTCAAGATGAATTCCAAAAGCTTTCAGAGAGATTTTTAGAGTGTCTTTAAAGCATTTGGGAGCATTTACCACAACGCAGCTCGCCGTAAAAAATTTGTTTAGGGCGCCTGTGATCTGGCATGCGAGTTAAGTGACCAGTCAGCGAATCTGATTCTTCATTAGTAGAGTGTGGATACTGGGCATGTACACTCTTTCTAGAACTTCAGTATCAGGGATCTTGCCTTGCCATTTAATCTTCAATAGCTTCCTAAGGCAGACTGTGGAAGTAGTTTAGTTTCCTAGCGTGTCGCTGATAAACAGTCCAGGTTTTACAAGCATCTAGCAGTGTGGATAATACAACTGCTTTATAGACTTTCAGCTTTGTTTGCAGGTTTATTCCATTTCTGTCCCATACATTCTTATACAGTCTGCCAATGACCACGCTGGCCTTGGAGATTCTTGTATTCACTTCATCATCAATTATGGCAGCTTGGGACACAGTGCTGCCAAGATAGGTGAATTTGTCCACAACACTTAGTCTATGACCATTCACTTTGATATTCGGCACGGTGTGATTATTCCCTGGAGCTGGCTGGTACATAACTACAGTCTTCTCCAAGTTGATATTGAGCCCATAGTTGGCACAAGCATATGAGAAAGCTGAAACATTGTGTTACATGTCTGCCTCTGAGTTGGCATATAGAACGCAAACAGCAGCTCTCTGACGGTGTCACTGTTAGTTTTGGTTTTAGCTTCCAGCCTTCTAAGACTGAATAACTTTCCATCCATGCGGTAGATGATGTCTATTCCAATGTCGTTGTTCTCGAAGGCATTCGTCAGCATAGCTCAAACATGAGGCTGAACAGTGTTGGTGCCAGGACACATCCTTGCTTCACTCCATTGGTGATAGGAAAGGGCTCAGACAGTTCACCATTTTCCTGTACTCTTGCCTGCATACCATCATGAAATAACCGCACTATTTGGACAATTGGGACAGTGAAAGGCTAGGGAAGTTGAACCTGAAAAAAATACTTGTCAAAGTTGGATGTACTGAGCCACGGGCTTGACAAAACAGTGCGATGCAATTCACTTTATATTACTTTCCATGTGTTGATATCTTATGGAGTAGCAGGTCGCTTGCAGAATATCGCCCTCATTTTAGCATGCCAGACAGATTATAATTACTTGCCTTTATTGGTTGGCGAGATTAGCATCTTTGCTGGCATACATTAATTAGGTTTAGAATGGCTTTTTGAATGTTACTGGCCACTTACCGTCTTTGGTCCATGGTGTGCCTTGGAACCCACTACCAGATTAAACCAGCCCCTGCCTTCAAAGTCTTTGCCAACTTAAGTTCAACTGAAAGCTCCATGTTAATAAAACTAAACAAAAAATTATTTTCCAGTTAATGACATCACAATACAGTTTTCGGTGGAGGAAAGCTGAATGATGTTGTATTTGCTTTATATGTAACTAGCAGACCCGGCCCGGCTTCGCCCAGTCCCTGGTGGGGAGCATCTCATTTAATTCATATAAGTAGTCATATAAGCTCCCATTCCCGTTCCTGTCTGTCTGTCTGTCTATCTGTCTGTCTGTCTGTCTGAACCTGCCCGGCATCGCCTGGCTCCTGGTGTGGAGCATCTCATTTAATTAATAAAAGTAGTCATATAAGCTCCCGTTTCCGTTCCCGACTATCTATCTGTCTGTCTGTCTATCTGTCTGTCTGTCTGACCCGGCCCGGCTTCGCCCAGCCCCTGATGGGGAGCATCTCATTTAATTCATATAAGTTCCCGTTCCCGACTATCTGTCTGTCTGTCTGTCTGATCATTTATTGGTTGCGGTTAGAACAACCTTAGATAAACGAAGACCAACTTACAAAAAGCATTAGAAAGAGCACTTGAAAGATCTTTACATATTCCCCCAACAATTAACTTGTGTAAATGGAACAGCGGCAGCAGCAGAAGAAGAAGAAAAAGGAGGAGTAGGAGGAAGGAGGAGGAAGAGGGTGGAGGAGGGAAGAGGAGGAGGGAGGAAAAGATAGGTGGAGAGAGGAGGAGGGAGGAAGAGGTAGAAGAAGGAGGGAGGAGGAAGAAGAATGATGAGGAGGGAGGAGGAGGGATGTGGAAGAGGTAGGAGGAAGAGAAACGCGGAAAGAGGAGGAGGGAGGAGGAGTAGGGAGGAATATGAGTTAGGAGGAGGGAGGGAGAGGGAGGAGTAGGAGGGAGGAGGATGGAGGAGGAAGGGAGAAGGAGGAGGGAGGGGGAGGAGGAGGTAGAAGAGAGGAGGAGGGAGTTTGCCATTCCGAATTCATACTCGTCTAGGTTCTGTGATTTCGGTCCTTCCATTGATTGTTCTTCCCTTCTACATGACTGTAGATAACTTCCTTACACATAAAGAGATGAATTGTTATTTATATTGCCGTGGCATGGAGGAATATCAGCAGCAGAGTTGATCCAGAAAACCAAAGACCGAGATCTACGGAGAGCCATGAACGCCTACGCCAGCCGGCACGGCACTTGATGATGATGATGATTGCCGTGTGACGATTCTGTGTAGTCACGTCATTTTCTTCGCTTTCCCTAGCGTTTTGGTTCGGGGATTCTTTCATCATCATCATCATCATCATATATTTACGTACGTATTTTGGGAGGGGGAGGAGGGAGGAGGAGGAAGAAGAAAAAAAAATACGACAGTTGGCAGCGCTGGAATGAAAGGAAGACGTGTAGAAAATTTCATCTCAATCGGATGGACCGTTCGCGAACGTATAAAGGACATACATATTTACATACATCCTAATTTATATATAAGATAATGTCAGCTGGTAGCTGCAGTGACATAGTGGTTAGTTTGCTGACCTGCCAAGACAGTGGTCCATGATCAATCTCCAGCAGACGCGGGATTTGTTTAATGATCAGTAAGCTCTGGGGTCACGCCATCCTCTTAAAAATGGGTATCAGACAATTTTCAGAATTGCCTGGGAAAGAAAGATGAGGAATTGAGCTGGCCACCAACCTCATGGATCATGGCCTAGAATGTTAGTTAGTTAGTCGACAGATCATCCTCATTGCACATTGAACCATTCAGTCCATAAGTGCTCGGATCCCCTCAGCAAATCCCGCAGCGTGTAGCGACTGATGACACCAGTTCTGCATTGGTTTATTAATCTTCTTTGGCTTCCCACGTAGTGTTCTTGTTTGGCCACACTTCTATTAATTTGCTATTCTCGCATCCTGCTCATGGTTGTAGTCATCACTTGGTTCTCGTGAACGACTTACTTCTCGCAGAGCATTCAGAAT
The DNA here is from genome assembly GCA_014155875.1 of Cepaea nemoralis. NCBI lineage: Eukaryota > Metazoa > Mollusca > Gastropoda > Stylommatophora > Helicidae > Cepaea > Cepaea nemoralis. The sequence continues at coordinate 153,273 of JACEFZ010027526.1, read as the reverse complement.
GTCAGCCTGGTCCATGGCTCGTCTGCCTTCCACAGTAGCCTTATCTGCAAGCTTGTCAGCCCGCTCATTTCCTCGTACACCCGCATCCCCTGGCATGAAAATGAAACTAATCTTTTCTAGCCGAGACCGCTCCAGAGACAGCAACGGATCCACCCCATCTCTATCTTCTTGAGCATGCTCATTGAGTCGCTAAGGAAACATGCCCTATTGAATGTCTGTGTCTCGAGCCATGTTATTGCTTTACTTACTGCCATGACTTCCATAGTCAGGCTACTTGTGGTCTCAACAAAAGCACTAGAGTCCTCCTTCCTTGTTCGCAGCATGTTTAGGTCTAGAATGTGTGAAGGCCTAACGCATTGCACCCCTAGGGTAGTGTTCTACTGTGGAACTACCTTTACTGTGAGTTGAGCAGATCTGTAGTATGTACCTGGCCATTAAGAGACTGTTGCCACTCACAACAGGTTGCTGTTGCGGGGGCTGCATGGTCTCGAGGTATGGTGTCCGCCTCGAGTGCTGGAGGTCCCGGGTTCAAGCCCCGGTGAGGACCGGATTTTTTCACATGGACTTCTAGTAATAAAATTTCCCCTGGTCTCAGGGTAGTGAGATCAGACGCCCGTGTGTATTGTTGGCAGTTGGAAAAATTGTTGGCAGTTGGAAATCGAAAAAGAGTAGCCTAACAGCGCTGCCCGGGCAAAATTTTGAGTTAAAAATCTACCCAAGTATTTCAGCATCCTCGCCGGTGTATGGAGTTTGTGCACTGAGCTGAGTTTCTCCAGACTCAGGTTTGAGTTAGGAGGAGAACGGACTAGTTATTTTCACTGGTCTCAAATTATAGATATTCTCAACAGTGCTGAGAAATAACTTACTGAGGAAAATGATTGATTCCCTGTATGTTTTTCTGTTTGATTGTGGCTGGTCAGGCTATGAAAGCAGACTGTGAAAACTTGTTGCAGCACCTGCAGTTTGTCGTAGACAACACACCAACACAACTTCCTACCAAGTGAGTTTAAGTCTTGTTGTCTCTGTTTACTGCATGCACATTCTTAACACAGTTTTATCACAGTTCTGCTAGAAAGATTCTGTGAATGTGATTTGTCACAGTCTAGATTACTTGTCATTAGCTTTAGATAGGATATGTGAGTGATTTTCAGTGGACATGAGGAAAGTAGAGATATCAGGGCCCCTTCTCTACACGAGACCAGTTGTTAGGTCCAGACTAACAATTAAAGGTGAAAGCATGAACAAATTACTCCCACTAGCAGTTTAGCATAGGATTTTAATGCACAGTGGGCGGAAGTAAAGACATATTTGTCTCACAGCATGTTTTGTCATGTATGTTGTTAATTTGATTTGTCATTGTTAGAAATTGATCACAGATAATCTGAACAATCAAGTCGTAGATTGCTGGGAGGAAGGTCATGTGTTATTTTTTTGTTTTGTTTTTGAGGAGCATATATTTTGTAAAGTTGTCAATAGATAACTGTAGCAGTGACTGTATTTGTTCTTCATAGTTAATGGTATTGTATGGCAGTGCCAGACCAGCTTGGACTGTGTACCTTACAGATTGCCTAACTGGAATTATGCCTAGAAAATGATATATTCCTTTAAAAAGTTGCTTAAAAGTCGACAGGGTCGACTTCATTGCACCGGGTTTTATCCCATATAGCTCGGTCTCTTTCCGCAGCACGGAAAGCGTCGCACAAAGCACGAACTCCGTAGCTTTTAGCGACAACTCATAAGAGTCTCCGAAACGTTTAACTCGTAAACCGAAGGAAGCGGCCCGGAATTGAACGCACAACCTTCAGAGCACGAGTCAAACGGCTTTACCACTTCGCCACAGAGACTCCTGATATATTTCCTGTTTACCAGTTATTGGCGACAAATTACTTGTATGACAATGTGCAGGGTATGATTGCTGCAGAACAGGGAAGCTTAAACAGCTGGGAAACTGATAATGACAGGCGGGACTGAAGAGTCATCATTGCCATTGTCTGCTCCAGACCAGGCACCTGAAGAAGAAAGGAGATATTCCAACAAGTTGCTGATGTTTTTTTTTTTTTTTTTTTACAGATAGACACACACATAGTTAACAGATACACTTGTGATTTGAAGTAAGTGTGGAGCTTCACAGTACAGCATCAAGCAAAAAAGGATTAGAATAGTATAGACATATAAGTATTATGCAATCATGGAGGGAAGTCATTAGAGCGTAGTGACTAGGCGGTCGGCTGCAGGCCCTGTCGTCATGGGTTTCTTGTTCTTCTTGTGCATTCATCCGGAGTGTTTTTTCAGGCGTAATTGCGGTGTGTCTCGTTATGCACCCTTGGGCCAAAACCCTTAGGCCAACACATCTGTCTTTTGCAGGCGTTTTTTAAACCAGGTTACCTGTGTTGTGGATCATGGGTTTAAATTCAGATTTTGAAACCCAACCTGAGCTCCCAGGTTGACCCAGCCTAAAATAGGTGCCAGGAAATGTTTGGGGAAATAAAGGCTTGATACAAAGTTGTCACCCACTGAGTTTCGATTGGTCTATGAAAATATGGGTTGATCACCCTATGCCCATTGTGCCTTAAGGTGTATATAAGAATCCTTGACATTGTAAAGTGTGCACACATCTTGATGGCGTACATTATGTCGTCTATAACAGGAAACATATATATATATGTGTGTGTGGTCATCTGTAATTATTCTGCCCTTCGCAGGAAACGCATAGAGAATCAGCAGCCAGTTTCTTGCCCACAGGAAGGCACCAACTCTCAAGTGAACTCAGCCGTTCAACAGGTCACCAAAGGTTGCAGTTACCTGGACTTTCTCACAGTCGACGAGTTTGAGGCTGTGCCAAAGTGAGTTCCACGCTGTGATTTCTGACATCAGTTCACATGTATTTCACTGTGTTAAGTTGTTACCTGATGTGGGTTCAGAGATCTGTATAGTTGGGCACTCTCTTCTGGGCAGATTCCAATTCTTTAAGTTTTCCTGGGCTCTTAGGTTAGCCCAGCTTAACATGCATACTAAGAAATGACTTGGAAGCAAGGGCGGTCAGCTAATGATACTGACCACATCATCCACTGAGAACTGACTGACCTGTACAGATATGGGTCCGTCACCATGTACCCATGGCACCTTACGGCAGGAGAGGGTCTTTTACTGACTTTACTTTACTCTCTCTCTCTCTCTCTCTCTCTCTCTCTCTCTCTCTCTCTCTCTCTCTCTCTCTCTCTCTCTCTCTCTCTCTCTCTCTCTCTCTCTCTCTCTCTCTCTCTCTCTCTTTCAAGATAGTCTGGGCAAGTTGTATTCCTATTCACAGTAAGCCAGGACAACATGTTGCATTCTACTAAGAGGTATCACTGAATTGTGGTCAAAGGTTATAAAACAAAGTAATTGTTAGGAATTATAAAAGTAATGGATTTTTTGTTAAAGAAAGTATAGATCATTTACCTATGAGGTCAGGTACAATTTTAATTACAGCTGTTACGGATAATTCATTTTATGCCTATCATTATTGCATAGGCATGTTTTGATGCAGGACAAGTAAGATCATTTCACTGGATGCTGATTGTTATTCATCAAGTCATTATATGCATTAAATTACGTTCATTTAAGCCCACTGAGATACCTTGTGAAGATATGTTACAATTCACTAAGAGTTGCTGGGTTACACAAGTTACCAATCGTTGTGTCAACTGTTTGATATACCTAGGTTCACCCTTCTTGACTTTACAATGCGCCAGTCATGACTAAATGTAGTTGCCAAAAGGAGCATGTAAAATCTGGTTAAATTGCAAACACTAGGAATTAAATATCAGTCGATGTGGCCGAAAGGATGACAGCGCTCTAGCTCTGAAACCTTTGGTGTGTTGACGGAAGGGTAATGGGATTAACCCCTATACCGACCAGGTCCACTTCAAAGTTGACTGCTCATTCAGAAAGCAATGGCAAACTACTGAATATAAAATTTCCTAGAACATCAGCCTGGGTTTGAAGTTGATCACAACATCTTGCCAAGGACATGTACAATGTGTGGTAACTACATCAGATAGATGTGAAAATTAGTAATTTCTTACTGGCAGATATATGAAGTAACTAAATCAGACAGATGTGAAAATTAGTAATTTCTTACTGGCAGATATATGAAGTAACTAAATCAGACAGATGTGAAAATTAGTAATTTCTTACTGGCAGATATATGAAGTAACTAAATCAGACAGATGTGAAAATTAGTAATTTCTTACTGGCAGATATATGAAGTAACTAAATCAGACAGATGTGAAAATTAGTAATTTCTTACTCGCAGATATATGAAGTAACTAAATCAGACAGATGTGAAAATTAGTAATTTCTTACTTGCAGATATATGAAGTAACTAAATCAGACAGATGTGAAAATTAGTAATTTCTTACTCGCAGATATATGAAGGGGCGTCTGAAATATGAGAAAGTGAATTCAATCATTGAACAGCTGGACAAAGTGTTCTCAGAGAAGTACCAGATTCTCAAGGTGAAAACCTCTTCCCTGAATGATGTGAACAGAAAACGCGTAGAAGCCTTCAGGCAGCAAGAAAAAGATGCAGAAGGTATTTGTTTGAGTAACAGAAATCTGTTTTTCTTGATTTGTCTTTAGTTGCCAGGTTTTCGTTAATTCATTTCTTAGTTGCCAACTATTTTTCCCCATGATGCTTGACAGAAAAATGGGAATCGATGATTTCTTAGTTGATAAACTTTGCAGTTGCAGTTATGGCATGCTTTCATGAAGATGTACAAACTGTGAAATGTCATCATTCTTTTTGTTGTGATCTGACAAATTAGATAGGAAATTCACCAAAATGTCGCCAACATTTAGTTCATTTCACGTTTACTCAACAGGATGTAATGTTTCCTATACATATTTAATTAAATAATCACAAAGCTATCATAATCAAGTAAACTTTTCCTAGGCATATAAAAAAAAATATTCTCAGGGCTATCGAAACAGGACATAATGTTTCCTATACATATATAATAAAATAGTCACAGAGCTATAATTACATAAATATTTCTTATACATATATAATGAATATATATTATATATATATATATATATATATATATATATATATATATATATATATATATATATATATGAAAACGAACTGAATGATAAAGTAAGAGGAGACCTGGTTTCCTTATACTTAGGTGCTAGAGAGAGAGAAAGAAATGCAACATCGACTGCTTTAGTGCCACAGCTAAGAGGGGAGAATAATAAAAAAAAAAAAAAAAGAGTTTAAGCACCTCATACCTCTCTCTGATCAAGAAAGAGATAGGATAAGAAGAAGATTGTTACCAGGTTCGGGCTGACAGAGAATCAAAATATCTCACTTTTTGATCTCAGGCAATGAATTACCACACAGATAGTTCCAACCACAGCAATTATTCAACCCAAATAACAAAACAAGCAACATACTGATATCAATTTTATTGCAAAAAAAAATAAACCCTTTCAAAACAAAGATAATTTCAAACAAATCTAAAACCCATAATTCTATCCATAATTAGGAACCCAGATAGATTCATGATACAACCATGCTAGCTAAAAGCTGCAAACAAACCAAATGCACAAAATTATAGACTCTGCCACCATTTGACATTCAGTTGCATCAACACAGGGACTTCACAGGACAACCACTACGACAATGGTGTATGTAAACAATGTCCTTGTGGCACAAACATAGACGTGGTCTGTGTAAATTCACACCAACCACATGATGCTTCAACCGGACAACAATGATATGGCTAGGTTATAGGATATGCTCCACATAAAATATAAATGACAAAGCACACATATTCTACAGCATCCTATGTTTGCCACAAGCTCACCACATATCCTTGGTCTCACGCCATATCCATCATCACAATCATAATCACCATCACCACATGATCACTCTCACCATAGCCATCATCATCCCAATCATCTTAGCTGACATCGCTTCATGATCACCCTCACCATAGCCATCATCACAATCAAATTCACAATCCTCATCATCACATGATCACTATCATAGTCATTACCACAATCATAATCACCATCACAATCATCAAATGATCACTCTCACCATAGCCATCACCACAATCATAATCCCAATCACCTTAGCTGACATCACTACATGATCACCCTCACCACGGCCATCATCACATGATCACCCTCATAGTCATCACCACAATCATCTCAGTTGCAGTGTGATCATTGTTCTGATGCACCATATATCCATCATTTTCAGTTACTACACCTATGCACGCCAACAATCACTATAGGTTTGGTATTATAGTGCCATAATGGGCTACTTGAGTTCAAACACAATATAACATGGTGGAGGTGTCCCACATCACTAGGCACCCTTTACTTATTTTACTAACTCTGGTCACATCTATACTTGAAATACACCAGGATATTATGTGCAGTAAGTCCCATTACATTGTGATTGCTGTTACACATTCAGCCCTCTCAAGATACATCATCTTTCCCTATCTACTGTTATACCCTGGGTCAATCCTTGTCTTGTCGGTCATTGGATTGTCCTAATATAATTACAGTGTACTGTCTTCTCCTCTACTACAGTTCTTTATGTATGTTCATTACTTCCATAGCTCCTCTCTGTGCTGCTCAGTACCCCAACCATCTCTATAAGTTTGTTCTTGTTGTGTTATATATATAAAAAAAAAAATATAAAGCCTGGTGCAGTGTCCCTGATATGTCCTGCACCTCCTGTGCACTTTACCTCTTTATTAATGCCAGGTATTGGTACTCAGACCCTTGGGTGCATCTGGCTGTGCAGCTCATATTAGCCCAGTTTGGTCACTGCGGATCCTTCGTCTCAGTCATTGCCATGCATTTATACATAAAGCTACCGGCATAATGTAATCTCTTTTAATAATTAAACCCACACTGATATGCCATAACAGAAGCATACTGGTTCTTCCTGTCATAGTAATTTAAATATACTCACAGGGCACCACATATAAAACATTACATGTTATACTCAATGCACCATTAACATAAATTTTGTTTCCCCACCGTGCTGTCATCTTCATGCTTATAAAAGATATTATTATTATATGGCAGTACACATCCTTGTAGCACCTAGCCTGGCTGCCTCCTTACAGATTTTCCTCTTCACTAGTATTAATCACAACCCCATTTTCTATGCGTCGGTGCTCCATATGTTCTTGGCTGTTGTAGTTCTATCTATCCCTTACCATATATCAAACACCATTGTGTGCAGGTCCCTACAGGTGCAGTGACTTTCCTCTTGTCAGAACATGGGCCTCCTGGCTCCTAATACATTCTCGGATCATGGTTATGCCACCATCATCATGTGCCACACCTACAACATTCATTATAGGGATTATATAAATGCATTATAAGAATCCAATCATAGTATTCACAACTGGAACTGGAATTCTTCAACAACAGCTAGTCCAGCCTACCTCAAGCTCTTGTGGTCACAACAAAGTCACTCCCAGCCCACAACAACAATGTAATCTGTAAGCAGTTGTCTCGAAACAGGAGGGGGTAATAGTTTCCTACATATCTCCTTGCGGCTTTTCTGCCCTTCTACACCGGTATCACTTAGGCAATCTCACGGTCACTTCTCTAGTACTTTTAACAGCAAATTTCCACCCATTTTCTTGTTTACGCTTGTACATAGTCATCTTCACGGGGTTGGGAATCTGCGCAGACTGAATGCGCGGTAGACTGTCAGAAGAGCTACACACCGCTATATTCTGCTGGGAATGTACTCCCAGGTTTTCCTAAATGCTAGCAACTTGAATTTAATGGTCACACTCAGGAATTAGATAGTAATTAATTATACTTCACATATTGGAAGGGCAAACCTCTGATTATTACTACACTTTGCAAATCATGCGAATGGCGGGTTCTTGGTTAACCCCGTACCTTCTCCATCTTATAAATTATTCAGGAGCATTGCAAATGTTAACTCTTTCTTAGATTTAGAACTAAGTATAGAGAAAACATACCAGTCCCAGCGATCAATACATTTGTAACATTGGTGATCTTATCACTCAAAATGGCGTTTGCGCCATTTCTTGGTGGTTTGGGCTAATTTCGTGTTTCGGTCTTAGGCACCCATTGGCTTCAACATTTGGTTTGAAGAGGACCTTTTTCTTCGCGCTCTTTCTCTTAAATACCCCCGCTATATTCCCGGCCCAACGAAAGGAGACGAAGCCTTGTTACAAACCTTTGAGAACAAAATTTTAAGACGCATCTTTGGACCCATTAGGGATACACAAAGTGGAGAGTGGAAAAGAAGAAGTAACAAAGACATTTATGATTTGTTTAAGTCCCCGCTAATCACTGGTATCATGAAGGCTAATAGACTACAATGGCTGGGGCATATAGAAAGAATGGAAGATAATAGGGAAACAAAACTCGCTTACACTCAGGAAATAAATGACCGTAGACCCCGAGGTAGACCAAGAAGGCGGTGGAGAGATAATATACATACAGACCTACAAGCACTTGGAATCAACGACTGGCAAGAGAAGGTCCACCAGAGAGACGAATGGAGACAGATTGTATTTACAGCAAAGAACCTCAATGGCTCGGAATGCTGAAGAAGAAGAAGAAGAAGATATTCCCGGCCCAGGATTCACTGCGCCCTGGCGGCACGACCCCTGGCGGTCCCCCATCATCCTGTGTTCTGCAGAGGTATGTCCTCTGGAGTGTTCCATCGTTCCTTCCTAGGCGGCTACATATACATAAGTATATGTCTGAATATTTTATTTATATATGTAAATGTCTGTATTTTATTTATATTTATATCTGAATATTTTATTTGTAGTTGTATATATCTGAATATTTTATTTATAAATGTATGTTTGTGGGCATGTCATTTATAAATCTGACTGTCTCTGAATAGTTCATTTAAACGTGTATTTATTCTCCATTGACATTTATCATTACAGGTGGTGCTTTTATTGTTGAGAAGGACATCACTGACTTTACTTCACTAAAAGTAGACAGCAATCTTAGAAATGTTTTAGTGATGTTAAGACATTGCAACATTTTACGTGAAGTTCGTGGCGGAGGATATGTCCGATTTACCACTACATCCAGATGGTAGATCTAGCAAAACAGACATGTTTGCTGCATGTAATGGCGGGGTTGAATTTCTGTGTGAATCACTGACTGCTACTGGCCTGCCAAGATGGCAGTGTGACTAATTTCCGGGCATTTAAAATATCAACATATGTCCATAATAAATTGTACTTATGATTAAATGTCTATAAATATACATGTTCTTTTGTCACTAACTTTGGTAACTAAATCAGTGTATGAATATCTGTCATCTGTCTTTATAAAAGATCTCATGTTATGTGTGTAATCAGTCTGTATATTTATTTGCTTATTTTGTTCAGTTACAGTTAATCAAAAGGTCACAGTAACTAGCTATATCTGCTCATCAGTCAACCCTCTCTTCAATCAATCTGCTCATCAGTAAACCCTCTCATCAATCAATCTGCTCATCAGTCAACCCTCTCATCAATCAATCTGCTCATTAGTCAACCCTCTCATCAATCAATCTGCTCATTAGTCAACCCTCTGTCAATTTGCTCATTAGTCAACTCTCATTAATAAGTCTGCTCATCAGTCAACCCTCTCTTAAATCAATCTGCGCATCAGTCAACCCTCTCTTTAATCAATCTGCTCATCAGTCAACCCTCTCTTCAATCTACTCATCAGTCAGTCCTCTCTTCAGTCAATCTGCTCATCATACTGTGATAGCACCAAACCAATTTTAGTTTGGTCGGCCTCAAGAAAATATCTGGCAACGCCGGAAACACCACTTGAAATAAAGAGACCTGAGGCCTTTTTGATTGCAGCAACCAGCTTGGTTTGTGAAGGCAGGTGCTTGGGCCCTCTGTATATAGTTTTGTGGCCAGCCCGCCTTGAGACGAGAGATGTGTGGTTTCCCATGTGTTCGTCAGTAAACAAACTATGTCATAGGAGAAAGCCGAGCAGCTGACTAGTTAGTGTCAGCAGGCCTGGGTTCTTGGTGGGATAGTAAATTGTGTCACAACTCTTTTGTTTGTCTCGCATCTTGGGGTTTATGTTGTGTAACCTATGTTTTTGTAGTGCCTTATTGTCTGTGCAGTGTTGCTTGTGTCAAAGTTCTCTATTGTGTCAGTCTAATCAGCTATTGTTTGGAACACCTGTGTTGTGGTACTTGGTGTACCCTGTTGTCTTACGTGCTGCTGATTGGTTAGGGGTTACCCACTGTTGTTGTTTGATATATACAGTTGTCTGTTGTATCTGTTATCGACATGCAATGTTCTGTTAGAAGAAATAAAGAGCTTGTTTATTTGTCCTTGATTTGTTTGTTTAGTCTCTTTTAGTTTTTACAACCACTATTTCTACCACAATCTAACACCTTAATTCATTGCTTGGGCTCTAACATGGTGTTTCCTGTGTGAATATCTATAAAATAGTTTCTGCCTCTGTCCAAGACCTCGTACATCTTCTTATCTAATTACTATCATCTTTTTTTGTCAGTTGAGGGCGGTGTGAGGTTCTCTCTCTTTTACTACTTTTCTACTTTGGCCGTAACGAAGTCAGAACTACTCTCTACCTTTTAGCACCGTAGCAAAGGAAGCATCAGTCATTTATGATTGTCTCCCTTTGTCTTTACCTTGGCTACAATACTATCTACTCATCAGTCAACTGCCTCATTAATCTGCTCATCAATCTTTTCTTCAGTCAATCTGCTCATCATACTATCTACTCATCAGTCAACTGCCTCATTAATCTGCTCATCAATCTTTTCTTCAGTCAGTCTGCTCATCAGTCAATTCTCTTTTCAAATAATTTATTCATTAATGAATCCCCTCACTGATTAGTGTAGTGTTTGATAAGCAGACATGACCAGATTGAATGAAGAGAGGATTGACTGATGAGTAGAAATTTTGAAGAGTGGGTTGATTGTTCTATGAATCACGTTCCATGATTCACTCCATACAGCAGAACAGGTGCTATACAACATTTCAGTTTGTTTTTCTGACATACAATGGTAGTTGCTTATTGCATAAGATACTTTTCATTTTCTAAAATGCAGAAAATAGTGAATTTAAGAATCAGCATGACTGCACTCACATATGATTTGCCTCTATCTTCACAAGCCAATGAAGAGTTCCCTTGCTGCTTTTTTAAAGCAGCAATTTGATTCAAAGTCCGACTACAGTTCATTGGCACTTTCACTATCGTCAAGACCCTCTTTTCACTCCTTTATAGGAAATATTTTTAGACATTTATACTCTCTTCAGCCACACTCTCCACAGAATTCCAAAGAGCCCTAACTTGATCTTTATTCTAAAGTAACTCTCTCCCAGTGGGGCAGAAAAGAACATGTAAAAAGAAAACAATGTTTTAAACAGAAAGACATCAAGAGGTGGCTTGAACAAGAGGATGTTGGAATGGAGCATCTTGGTGAGAGATAGGAAATTGCAAAGATCCATCCACAGGTAGATAGAGCCCTGGATATGTGGATATCCTCATGAATACGTCACATCTCATGGAAACAAAAACAATTACACAGGTTCTAGAAAAACTGGAAATGAAAAGAGAGTTGATCACATAAATAAAATAATAGGCAAGTGAAATATTTTGGCTGCTTTAAAAGACAACTCTCTTACAATAACCATTCTGGAGAGGATAAGGTTGAAGGCAAGTGAGCAAGAGGTACATAACGATACAAGTGGGAAGATAACATCAAGAGATGGACGTACAGCAATCTGAAAGAATGTACAGTCAGGGCGAGAGACAGACAGTGTTGGAGATCCATTGCAGCCAACCTTCATTGTGGAGACGGCACCTGATTGATTGAGATAGAGCCTGTTATTATTAGCTTGGATGGAATCTGTTTAGAGCAGTGGTTCTCAACCGGTGGGGAATTTCTCTCTCTCTCCCCCCCCCCGGCGGAATTTTAGGGTTTCCAGGGGGGGAATGAAGACCATTTCAAGATCGCGTTAATACAAGAACCGATTACTTGCTATTGTTTTTCCCTTCAAACTTTACAGTTAAGTACGTCTCATCCTTCTAAAATTCATTTTATAAAGTAAGTAGACCCACAAATCATGTTTTATGTGGATTTCTAGACTTGTTTTAGTATGTGCTATTAAATTCATCTTACATTTTTACATATACTGTGTAGGGGTGGGGGGATTTTCAGATAGGAAATATGAAAGGGGGGGAATGACGTTCTGAAAATACGGTGAAGGGGGGCACGGGCCACATTTTTGATAGGAAGGGGGGAATGACGTTCTGAAAATATGGTGAAAGGGGGCACGGGCCAAAAAAGGTTGAGAACCACTGGTTTAGAGGAAGCAGACCTAAGACATGCCGAAGTCAGACACACCAGCCAGAGAGGTGCATGACTAGATGTTCTTCACTTCCCTCGAAGGATTAGCGAAGAAGGAGAAGATATTATAGCCGACATTTGATTTCTGTTAATACTCTCTGAAATTTATACCTCAAAGTTCCTCACACGCTGCAATTGAGGAGGTTGCGTGGCCATAAAGTTTCACACACTTGTGCTGAATCTTTCTCCCTCAGAAGTCAAGAGTGGGTTTGCCTGATGGCAAGAGACATGGTAATAGGTAAAACTAACTGCAAAAAATCTGTTCATTGCGCATGCTAGTAGTAGCAATTACTAGTAGTGTTTTATTTTGTTTTCAATATCCTGTTCAACCTTCCTGGGCTGTAATTAGGATATATATTGTACATGATTCACAGAATAACATTCTTGTCATATATAATGTATACAATAATTATATATAGTAGTAGTAGCAGCACATATGTCGACAACGCTTGAGTTCAGAGTGAGGGAACCACACACTCAAAGAACTGTTTGCATTGCAGGCATTGAAAGTTTTTAAATTAAAATTTCTACCACCTGAAAATCGAGAATTTAATTAAATATGTAATGTGACAAGAAAAACAAAACTGGGACAAATTGGCATCCCTGCAGCATTTCTGGGACAATGACTTCATAAAACAGCCGGTACAGCTGACAACCCTTAAAACTATAGTCTGTCTGGAAATTAATGCCATCATTCACGATCAATTATTTTGAAAACTGTCTGTTGCATCGTTATGAAATTTTTCCTGCTGTCTTATATTTACTCCCACCCAAGGAATATGTCTTTGTAGGTCCAAAAGCAACTTAAACCATCGAAAGCGGTGACATTTCTTTAATGTTTTGGGGAAAATGTAGTGAATTCACGCTAATAAAGTCTTACAGTAAACCACGTTATTTCTGGTAAGGACACAAGTACAAGGCGTAGCCAGATTCGTATGGGCGGAAAGCATTGCATGAACTCCGTAGCTCCAGCAACGACCCTCAGGAGTCTCCGAAAAAATGCACTCGTGAAATGAAGGAATCGAACATACAACCTTCGGAGCCCGAGTCAGGCGGCTTGACCACTTCACCACGGAGACTCCCTAGAGGGGTGCAATGTGTAATATTAGTAAAGACAGAGAATTTACAGAGGCATGGGGTAAATAATGTGTAAATTGACAGGAAAGTAGAAGGAATATATTTCTTACCTTATTTTTCATTTCCTTCTTGTTTCTTCAACTGCGTGTTAATAATTGTACACAAGTATTCATGTTACTAGGATGCATTTAGCTTTTTATATTGACTTTGTGAAAGCTTCCAAATAGCTGTGCGTTAATGTGCGTATGGAGTGACCAGAAATGATACCGCAATTTAGTCATGATGTGTCCATTGTTAAAGATCTGTTCAGCTGTCTGTGTAATTGTTCATACGTACACATGGGTGACAGACCCGCTTTGAGTCTTCGTGAAAGATTGTCTACTCTGCTGTTTACTGTTCAGAGACGGAACATGATTATCTGTTTTGCACTATGAAAATAGTTGTTAGTGTCTCTGTAGTGGGCTTTCTTCTTAACGACCAAGATGTTGGTCCTCTTTTCATTGAAGTTTATAGATTGATTCGTATGCACGTGTGTTGTCCCCTAATTTGACAACGTAACGTGTTTGCTCTCACGTTTCTTGTTATGCCACAATATGTCAGTTTCCACCGGAATATTACTCTTCTGTTGGTATTCAATGCGTTTAGTGTGTTTGTTTTTATTTTCTCAATACCAGTTGTTTGTCACCGCTGAGGGCTTGCGGAATTGAAAATTCATCACTGTGGAATACAAACTGTTGCCATTGACATTGTGCTGATGCTGTAATGTTTAGGGCCTGCAATTAGTCTGAATAGTTGGAGCAAAATATCCCAGTAAGCGTGCACGCGGATTAAGGTCTGCGATCTGCTCAGACCTTAATCTGTGTCGGACGATTCCATTAGGTTGATGACTGCTCTCGGTTGCATAAAATTCAATCCATCCTTTCTCCAATAGTCCTCTTTCAACACATGGTCCTCACATTTTCCCAGTAACTTTTATCAATATTTAGTAGCGCGAACTGGATTAGTATCTTGACGTCAGACAATTTGAATATAGTATTGTCAGCTGCCACCTGTCCTTTAATGTTAGCCCACACAAGTTCTATAGGGTTAAAATGAGAGTGGTACGGCGGAAGTCTCAAGCACCCATGAGGAGGCTCTTCTATCAACTTGTCTATTTGATATTTCTCGCTGTTTGGCGTCTGTTTTACAAGGAACAACAATTCTAGCTAGAAATACCTTTCTGGAAATTGTATGTTTTCCATTCGGAACCATATCTTTATTGCTCCCTTTGTGCTCGATGCTGTAGGTATTTTGTCTTCTTGGGCAACAACATTGATATCATGCATTGTCCATAACTGGACACGACGGTCTATCTAGGGATGGAAGCACGGTATTCTCGAGCCAATCTCTAAATACATTACCATTCATCTTATTATGATAATCCCTATTGTCTGTATGCTTTGATACGAACACGAGTCCAGCATTCTGTTGTAAGCCATTATGCGTATTACCAGCATGGGCCATGACCAAAAGCTGTCCTATACTACTGGGCACAAATCGCTTTATCTTTACATCCACTGATTGCCATTCCTTATCACTTGTGTGGTGCTGCCATTCCTTATCACGTGTGTGGTGCTGCCATTCCTTATCACTTGTGTGGTGCACATTGATCCACATTTCATCCAAATACACTATGCCATAATTTTCTTTGCGCATTTCCCTTTTTTCATATAGGTATCTGCTTCTCATGGCTCCTAAATGCGGTTGCTCGCAAAGATTATTTCTACCCCCCTTGTACTTTCTAAAAGTGAAGATAATGTCCTTATAGTTTTCCACAAAGTTGTTTTGGATAGCTCTATGTTATTGTTCTTTCTCAACCAAACCCTAAGTTTTCTTACAGTCACTGTTTCTTTGGCATCCAGCATTTTTATAATCCTGGATATAAAATCCTAAATTTTTATAATTTTATGAGTCTCCGTGGTGAAGTGGTCAAGCCTTTTGACTCGGGCTCCAAAGGTCGTGGGTTCGATTCTGGGCTGCATCCTTCGGTTCACGAGTTAAATTTTTTGGAGACTCCTGTGGGTCGTCGCTAGAGCTGTGGAGTTTGTGCTTTGTGCGATGCTTTCCGCGCTGCGGAAAGAGACCGAGCCATATGGGATAGAACCCGGTGCAATGAAGTTGATCCTGTCGACTTTTAAGCGACTTTTTAAAGCATTTTTATAATAGCTAGCTTTATGAAATCCTTGTCAAAGCTGTATACAATAACCTTTCTACCTACCGTTTGGTTATTGCGTGGTGGTTTAATTCCAGATTCTTGCACCCATCGATGAAATAACCGTTTACTCAAACCCAATGCATGCACTCTTTTTTCGGAATTTGTAATACTATAAAACATTTTCCTGCAATCAGCTTTGTGACAAAAATATGTGTACAACTTCATAGGGATGCTTTGAAGTGTACACAATTTCGCATTCAATCCCAATAAAAAATATTCACACATTTCAATGTTAGCGATAAGTGGTAAGATTTAAAAAAAAAATAATAATAATAATCAGGTTTCATGAAATAACCCACATCTTGAGACACCTCTGAAGACTGCCAATTTAAACAATGCGGTTCTTGGCATAAGGCCAATCCAGTGAAATCCGCAGAATATTCAACATTGAGCGCTGATTGTCAGGCAGAATATTCAACATTGAGGCTGATTGTCTGGCTACGGTGTAATACATTTAAAATTATGAACTTAATCTCTGACTCGTAAATTATATACCGCATATAAACCTTGAAATCTGCTGTACAATCTCCAGAACACAATTTTTTTTGTTGGGTTGACATCATGATAAGATTATATGCTAAATCTCATCATTTTACTTCAGCTGGTTACTGAGATATGGAAGAATTTTATATTAGGGCAGACAAAAGTAAATGGACTATAATGCAAATGTGTTCTAGAATACTTATCATCATCAGCCAGTACCTTGCCGGTGGTGCTCTCCACAAATTGCGATCTCTGACGTCATGGATCAATTTGTGTGCTGACTCCCTTCCATGACATGACACAAGACTGTCAAGAATCTTTCTCCCACTATCTTCCTCTCTCTCTTTCCGCAAATCGTTTCGGTTGTCACGATATGTTCCAGTTGTTGTCTTCTCATGGCGTAGCCAGACAATGATGATTGCCTCTGTCTGATGTTTGTGATATGTTCCAGTTGTTGTCTTCTCATGGCGTAGCCAGACAATGATGATTGCCTCTGTCTGCTGTTTGTGATATGTTCCAGTTGTTGTCTTCTCATAGCGTAGCCAGACAATGATGATTGCCTCTGTCTGCTGTTTGTGATATGTTCCAGTTGTTGTCTTCTCATAGCGTAGCCAGACAATGATGATTGCCTCTGTCTGCTGTTTGTGATATGTTCCAGTTGTTGTCTTCTCATGGCGTAGCCAGACAATGATGATTGCCTCTGTCTGCTGTTTGTGATATGTTCCAGTTGTTGTCTTCTCATAGCGTAGCCAGACAATGATGATTGCCTCTGTCTGCTGTTTGTGATATGTTCCAGTTGTTGTCTTCTCATAGCGTAGCCAGACAATGATGATTGCCTCTGTCTGCTGTTTGTGATATGTTCCAGTTGTTGTCTTCTCATAGCGAAGCCAGACAATGATGATTGCCTCTGTCTGCTGTTTGTGATATGTTCCAGTTGTTGTCTTCTCATAGCGTAGCCAGACAATGATCTGTCTGATGTTTGTGATAAGTCGGCTTTGCGCCTCAGCTTCTCTCAAAATGTCCTGAGTGCTCATTTTGGCTGTCAAATTAATTTTCAGCATTCTTCTATAAAATCACATCTCCAAGGATTTTTTTTGCCTCTTTAGTAATTGTCCAGGATTCGCAGCCGTATGTTAAAATTGGTTCTATGTAACATGCAAGAACTCTTTCTAATTGTCAAGGACAATGACTTACTGCACAAAAAGTTCTTCATTTGATAAAATGCAGTTTTGCTGGTCCTATTCTGCTCTTTATCTCAGTGACGCATCTTCACGTGACAACATTATAGTCTTGGCATGGTGTGGCTACATACATATTACCTGTTGACGATGATGGTTCAGCAATCATTCGCTCCCATGCAAACCAAACCATTTAATAGAAAGAAGAAAAAAAGAAAAAACTCACATTTTTTCTCATTCCACTTATTTGTCAACTTTATTGCTGAGTCACTTTTGTTTCCTGAAAATGGTACTTTTGTACGTATCTACAAATTTCCAACCGTTAGACCACGCAGTAAGCATCGCGTTGCTTGAGCACGTGCGCGAGATAGAGAGAAGGTGAGAAAGAGAGAGAGAGAACAGTTTGAAATTAGCTACATCTGTGGCCTTGGCCGTTTGCAGGTACAAAGAATTTAATTGGGCCTAACTGGGTCTGGAATACGAGGTCAGTACAAAGAATTTACCTGTGTCTGGCTAGGCAAAGGTCAACCTTCGATTGACAAAGAGTACTGACTCACAAAGCCCCCACCACTTTGTTAGTTAGTCGGTTAGTCGTGGTTCCAACTTCACGGCAACGGGCTGTCCCCATATTGCTCCGTTCCTGTGCCAGTGAATATCACACAAAATGCTCCCCACTACCAAAAGTGAACAATGGAACAGACAGGAGTATCGGCAAGCCAACAGCCCGCGAAGGTACACTGTGCATAATGCCGCCGCCAGAATGCCAACACAAAAGTCCTCCATGAAAAATACAGTTCATCGTCGATTGAAATGGCAGTCACCAGAAAGACTTCATTAACCCGGGTTTTATCCCATATGACTCGGTCTCTTTCCACAGGACGACCCGCCGAAAGCGCCGTACCTCCCAGGAGTCTCCTGAAAAATGCACTCGTGAGCCGAAAAGGCAAACCAGTCAATCCAGCAACAGCCGGCCGCCATCGTTCCGAACATGCAGTTCACGCTAAACACAACCGCAGACAGATGTAAAAGCATTACACACGAAACTCACAGCTCACAGTGTCGCGCCACGCACTCACTCAGTAGCAGGGCGACGGAACCATTATCCTCCTCAGTCGCCTCCTACGACATGCATGGTAGGCAACAGTGTTACTATTCTTTGCTCCCCCGTATGGGCCCCGGCAACACACGCCCCCCCCCCCCCCCAGGCATATTAAATGAAATATCTACAATGGAGAAAAGACCGCCTGCACAATAAACTGGAGGAAATCAGGAGACAAATCAATATCTAAACCCGGGGCTGAGCCATTGGCAACATCTAGACCTGGTTGTAAAACTCGGTTTTCTCAATTTATCGTTCTTGTGTTTACGGACTGTGATATAAGAATTTAATCGTCGTGTCTACGTTTGAAGAAATAGCATAACCTCCTACGGCGTCTGTTTCTGATTCTTATCTGTTTCTGATCAGCACGCTCCAAACCGAATTGCAGTGGAATCTTACCGTATTACAACAGTGGATTCAATTCTGGAGGCTCTGACAGTTTCTCCTTGAAACGTTCGGGTCAACGTTGACGAACATAATACGATACTTTGCCAACAATCTTCCTCCCAATGTTAATCGTCAGGAAATTACCTCCCAGACCAACAAGGTTGTGGCAAAAGGCCTGCGAAAAGGCCTGCGGAGATCAAATGAAAGAGGAAAGGCAGATTCTATATGTTTTACACTGGACGAAAACCTTTCCATTCTCATTGATAAAATGAAAAGATGGGGATGTGGAAGAGATCAGCGCTGGATCGATGGGGAGGAGAGCTGCTAACCCTAATTCTTTCTCTTTCTCTTTCGATGCCATTTCTGCCCTAGATGTTTTGTCCTCGCGTAAGTGTGCCCTCTCTTGTCTGTCCTGGATATCCTTAAATTTGGCCTCGCTCAATTCTATTCGTTTGTCGCCTTGCAGCCCAAATTTTATTCCTGCGCCAACACAATCGTTTAACGTAGTCATTGTTCAAGAACTATTGCTCGAGAATTATGGAGGAAATTGAAAGAACCACCAGGACGTCCAAGAAGAAAATGGATTGACGACATCAGAGACATTGTACAACCACACGGAATGAGACTATCCAGTGCCGTCCATCGGGCGCTGGAACGCAAATTATTCCTCCCCACGACGCTTGACGGCAGAAGTGGAAGATGATGATGATGATGATGATGATGATGATGATGATGATGATGATGATGATGATTGAGATTGTTGGAAATTTATATTGATTTACGTTTAATCAAAAATCGATGAGTTATTTCCCTTTTGTAAATTAATATATGACAAGTAATAATATATTCACAACCCAAAATGTTACAGGCTTATGAAAAATGAAGTGTTTATTTAGAAATGCAATGAAACATATAAAGTACTTAGCTATTTAAACTATTTTAAGCTGTACTGTCGTTTTTCCTCAGGTCACGGGGTCACTGGTTGCGATGTTGTCTTTAATTTTGATAATCATCTGCTGTGGATGGAAGAGATATTAGTTTGTGTCGATGGTTTTGTCGGTCGGTCGTGTAGTGTTTGGAAATTAAATTAAATGTTTCTAGAGATGTCGAACAAAATCTGTTAATCTATGTAGGCTGTCCGTACTATGTTAGACATAGTTGTTATCAAATCACATATATATATAATATTAATATTGTAGTGTCTAGACTCTAGAGTGTTTATGTTGCCGTCGGGTCGTCTGATGGTGAGTTTCTTTGTGTCTTTTCAGACAAAGTTTTCTTTTCAGAAACCTAGTGTTTGACTTTGTGCAAGTTTTGTTGGAAACTCACTTTGACAGATTCTCATGGAGACGGGAGGGAGAAAGCAGACATTTTCCGAGAACCTCCCCATTTTTCAATGAAATGGGAAAATGAATTGGGGTCGGGGAGATTTGAGAAAATTCCCCTTATTCTCCTCCGAGATTCGCCTAAAGTTTGTTCGGGTAGGGCCCCCCCGCGTTGGGAAAATACCTTAAATGGGAAAAATAATTTTTGGGCCGCGGGCCAATTTTATCCGGGGGGAAAAACCCTTACTGGGGAAAATTGCCCAAAAATTTAAAAATAGGAGGGGGAAAGGAAAAAAAAAATTTGACACCTTTTAGGAATTGAAAACCGGAGAAACTTCCTTTTTGGGATCGCCTTGGACAAATTACCCCCGACGTGCCCGGCCGAGTAAAATGGGGGGGGTAGGAAGTAGTGAATAGATTTCCCCAACAAGAGGGGGGAATCCGTAAAGGACAAGTAAATTTCCCCAACCAAGTTAAAAGGGTTAAAAAGGGGGAAAAGGGAAATTAAAGGATAACAAAGGCTAAAATAAACATAAGGGTCCGGGGCCCCGGGGGTTTGGGGCACTGGTGCGAGGGGGTAAATAAAAAACCCGGGGGAAAAAGGGGAATTTGGCGTTTTTTCTCGGATGGGAAATTTTTTTTGAGGTGCGAAAATCGAAATAGGTGCCGCGTACGGGGAGCAGGGAAAACACTATTTATTTATATATGTGGGGTGTCAATTAGAGGTAGGGTTGGGGGCAAGGTGGGGCCCTTTTCAACAGTTTCTTTCCCAAAAACCAAGGTGGATTGGGGAGTTTTGTGAAATTTCACGGGGAAATTTTTGAAAGGGTTGGGGCATTTTTTTATCAAAATAGCCCGGGGAAAAGACATTGTATATGAAAATAAATCTTTAAAAAGTTTCAAAACCGGCAAATCCTTGGGGGGCCTTTTGGGAAAAGCGAATTTTGTTTCCCGTACACTGTTCGCAACACCCAGGGAAAAGGGGGTTTATGAAAAAATATAAAAAGGTTTTTACCCGCATTTATGTATAAACAATCATACAAAAGGTCCCTGTTGGGGAAAAATGGTTTTGCACAAAGACGACATTCATGGCCCGCCTTTCGTTCGGAGGAGGTTTCACAAAACTCGCGAAATGGGGTTTGGTTTTTTTCCCTTCAGTAAAATTTTCCCCCTGCGGGTTTTGAATCTATTTTTTTTCCACAATGTAAAGGTTTCGCAACTCCCCAAAAGGTAGCCTTTTTCTTTTGTCTTTTGGGGGTTTTCCCCAGGCCCCGAAAAATTATTTCCTGTAATAAAAGAAAATCCTCCTTAAATAAAAGTGTTTGGGAGGGGAAACTTCGGGAACATTTTAAAAAAGGAAAAAATTCCTAATGAAATTTTAAGTTTTTTTTAGGTTTTAGAAAGTGGTGTTTTTTAACATTTTTTCTTTTTGGGGGGGTTTAGTTTTGGGTTTTTCACCTTGCAAGGGGGTTTTTTAACCTTTTTTTTCGCGGGGGAAAAACACTCCAGGGGGAAAAAGAAGAAACCAAAGTCTCCTAAAAATGATTAAAACCTTTTCCATCCGTGCAACGATAAAAAAGGGTAATTTGTGCCAATCCTCAGTTTGGAAACCCCAAAAACCCTTTAAATAATAAAGCAAATTAGGGAAAAAAATAAAAGTCTACCAAAATTGGGGGCGCAGGGAAAAAAAAAATGGCAATAAAAGCTAAAATATAAATCTCTGTTTTCATCTCAAGGGGCATTTCAAAAAAAAATTCTTTTAAACTTTTGCCAATAGAACTTTTGCCGGTGTTTTTCCGTGGTTAAAGAACCATAAAAAAACCAACTTTTTTGCGGAAAAAATATGGCGGGTTGTTTAAGGGGTGGTCTTTTTTCATTGAACGGTTTTTTACAACGCGCGCCCGTCGGGGTTTAACGTTCTTTGTCTTTTTCCCCCCGGGCTTGCCAGAAAGGAAAAAAAACACGGCACTTTTAAATTTACAGCGCCCCCGAAAACATGACAACGCTTCCCTCCTCAAACTAGAAATTAATCTTTTTTTTGTTAAAAAAACTGGCGGGATTGGGGGGGAAAAAAACTGGGGGTAGAAGGTATGGGTGAGGGAAGAAAATGGAAAAAATCAAAAATTCCCCAAAATAACATTTAAAAATGTGTTTGATTAAAACTCCTTAGGAAATAACAGCAACCCCAAAACAAACCTTTTTAAAAAAAAAAAAAAACTAAAAATATTATGGGAATGCCCCAAAAAAAAACAATTTATTTATAAAAAATAAAAAGGGCGAAAAAAAGTTTACTAAACCTAGTGTGCACTACCCGAATCTCCAATCAAGCTCGGAAAGGTTAGTGAGATTTGTGAAACTGATATTTGGCTTTCAAAATATCATCAATGTGGTGGTTTGGAATTTCTGCATCCAATCAAGAGAATTGCTTTCAAATCTTCATCAAGTCAATCTCGTTGGATGTGTTGACTTCACATACTTCATTTTTGAAAATGTTTGCTCACAGACATAAGTTGTTCCAAAGGTTATAGTCTTGCAAAACGTTTTTCACTTCCATGAAAATGTCTTTTCCAGTTGTTGTTCCATGCATGCTGCAAACGGATGCCAACTCTTCCGTTATCTGAAAGTCCAAATTGACACCACGAATGAACAAGAGAAGTTGTGACGTACTCGAGAAATTAGTAGAATCATCCAGCGCCAAAGAATACCATAAAAAGCTCCTAGCTTTTTCGCGTATCTGTAGCATTATGTTCTCTCCAAGTTCTTCTGTTCTTCGCACAACTGAACTTGCCGAAAGGCTGATAGTCCCAAACAAATCGGCTTTTTCAGGACACGAATCATTTGATGCTTCCATCATACGCTCTTTGATGAAGTTGACATCAGTAAACGGTTTTCCTCGTTCTGCTATCTTATGCACTATTTTGTAACATGTACGAGTGACAGATTCATTTTTCAGCAAACTTTCTCCTGAAGAGATCTCTGTGTGCTTCTAAACAACGTTTCAAGAACTCATATATCTCAGAGCGTAACTCTCCAGAAAACTTTGAATATGTTGATAGATGTTTTGTTTCGTAGTGACGCCGATGATTGTACTCTTTTAAAACGGTAACACTTACGCTGCATATTACGCAACTGGTTTTCTGGTCCTTTGTTTCCTCAAAGAAGTATTTTACTCCCCATTCTTAATTGAAAACGCGACACTCGGCGTCCACTTTTCTTTTCTTAGTAGCCAAAATGAAGGGTGAAGTACACGGGATCTGAAAATGAAGACGACATTGAACTCGAAACATAATTAAAATCCTATTGATTGAAATAATGAAAAGCAAAGGACTAGGTGTCACTGGTGAAGCTACGGCTCACCAAAGGTACATATAAAGTTTATAGGTACCTTTGGTAATAGTATAGAATTGATCTCATAATAAGGTTCGCAAACTATGTAAATAGGGCCGACCTAAATAAGCAGCCTAGAGCAGAGTTTTTCAACCGGGGTTCCGCGAGTGGCAGTCAGGGGTTCCGCCGAAACAGACCGAAATAGCTTCAATGCAACATTTCTGCGCATCTGGTTTATTACATAAAGTAGGACAGACACTCGGATCGTCGCACTGAGTTCCCTGAGCAACGTAAACATTTGCGTAAAGATCTGCTCCAACGGAAGGTTGAAAAACACTGGCCTAGAGACCAGTTCGATTAACACCTTGACCGGGGAATTCTTCTGAGCTGGGAAGAATATTTTCGTAATAACACGAGGCTTCTATGGCATTTTTATTCTGCGTTTGCTACTTTATTGCCTCTATTCACACTTGCAGTTCACTTACCTATCACTGTCAAACAAAGAAATCCTTGTTACATACCTATAAAATGGATGACAGCAAACAGAAGTAAATATTTCTGGAGCATCGGACCTGTGTTGACAGCCGGACGCATCTGGGGGAGGGAAAGATGTGTGTGTTGCCTTAGAACCCATGGTCACATCAGAGCGAAGGCTACGCTACCATGAGCCGGGGAAGGACTTAGGATGGCGCGAAATAAGCAAACATTATAATAAAAAAGAAAATCTAGGTACAATAATTTATAACTGAAAGACACATAGCAGCCAGGAGGTCTGCGCACTTGTGAAGATCTCTCATTATTCTAAACATAATATTTACATTTAAATTGTATCACAACGTCTCGTGTTCCATACGTTATATCAAGCAAGTTCGAGTACTGTCGGCGAACCGGATGAAATGACGTCGCGGGCCGTAGTTTGGTAACCCCTGTCCTATTTGGTAATTTATAGGGATCTGACATCAGCTTATTGTGTGTTTATCCGTTTTTACATTGTCAGCTCCGGTCATCTCACCTTTGTGACCCTTTGAAAATAAAGTTCGTTCGTTCACCTCATTCATTTCTAGGATATACATCGTTTTCATTTCTTGTATTATATTGTCTAATGTTCTTATTTCACCAGTGCTCCATGAACCTATTTTCAAACTGTTTATTCTGATTATGTCAGTGGTTCTCAACCTTTTTTGGCCCGTGCCCCCCTTCACCATATTTTCAGAACGTCATTCCCCCCCCCCCCCCCCTTCCTATCAAAAATGTGTCCGGTGCCCCCTTCACCGTATTTTCAGAATGTCATTCCCCCCCCCCCCGCCCCCTTTCATATTTCCTATCTAAATATCCCCCCACCCCTACGCAGTATACGTAAAAATGGAAAGTAAATTTAATAGCATATACTAAAACAAGTCTAGACATCCACATAAAACATGATTTGTGGGTCTACTTACTTTATAAAATGAATTTTAGAAGGATGAGACGTGCATAACTGTAAAGTATGAAGGGAAAAAACAATATCAAGTAATCGGTTCTTGTATTAACGCGATCTTGAAATGGTCTTCATCCCCCCCCCCCCCCCCCCCCCCCCCACCTGGAAACCGTAAAATCCCCACCGGTTGAGAACCACTGGATTATGTCATCAGTAGCCTGGTGCCTGTCGGATGTCACCCGTGAGTCATGACAGTCCATACCGATCAAGGATATCTCAAAACATCTATTACCGTCATTAAATGACTTTGAAATGTGTCCCAGCATGAGTTCATGGGACGATACTGTGATGGTTTCCCTTTGGTTTCCGTATTAACACTGAAGTCATTTACATCAGCATTTAACAGAAATGCCCGACAATTGAGTGCCCTGCTCGGCCCAAGAAAGAGGAATAGATAGATAACAATAGTATTTATAAAACAGCAAGTACAGGTCAATGCAGATATACATGCAGTTAAAAGATACTACACAAAGCAGTCATGTACTGGAGCGATCAGGCATCTTTACGACCAGCCCTAGTTTGAAATGCTTGATGATGATAAACAGCACATACAAGTAAATGACGAAAGTTATGAACCTTAATCTGCTTGCTCTTCTTACAGCACCTTGGGCTTGGCTGAGTGAAAGTCAACTTGTTTCCCCCGGCCGTTGTGCTATGTTGCTGCTCGCACGCCAGCGGTTCGATATACCAGCCAGACGCCCATTTCACCATGTGGCTTTCCTTGCAACCCGTCCACAGTTGAATGAGCCACATTCCTGCATTTTCATTTGTTGATTGCTGGACCCTTCCTCCCAGCAACCTTTCACTGCTACTCAAGGAGACCCCGACAAGGCTCAAATGTCAGGGACAGTCACAATTTGGCTGCAGCGCTGGGGCTCCGGACATGTTCATGTACTTGTGTCCAATGCGTTGCGTGGTGTCCCCTGGTCCAGTGTTCAGGGCTCACGTGCAACGCTCATACTTGATGAATGGCTGGCTAGTTGGGCCGGAGCGAGATAGTAAAGGTTGTTATCAGTTATCAGTTATCAGTTGGGGTATCTTCATTGCACTCCGGACATGTCCATAGGTGCTCAGATCCTCCCCCCCCCCCCCCCCAGCATATGCATCAGCGTCCTGTGGCTAATAGTGCCAGTTCTGTGTTGGTTGACGAGGCACCTCGTTTTCCCGATGTACCTCTCGTGTCTGGCCGTGCCGATTCTTACTCCCAAGTCTTTCATCCTGGACAGCGATGTGGAATCACTGACGTCAAAGTCCTCTGTTCACGCCATATCTTTGAGGACGTTAATAACATAGGCACGATCCATGGGCTGGCCATCTACAGGGGGTGCAGAGCCAGCCAGTTTATCAGCTCGTTCATTTCCCTCGACTCCCGCATGTCCCGGGACGAAGATGAAGGTGACTTTACGGACAAAAAGGTTGTTTTCGAGCTTAGCTGAGTTGTGAAAGCCAGATTATGTCTCTTAATGCAGAGCCACGGACCATATTACTACATAGATTTGTTCATTTTGCCACTCCGGATTTTCCATGGGTAGCATGAGGCTTTCTCCGCAGCTTAGCTACTATACATAGACCTTGTGTTGCATCGCTGTCTTATTTAGCTTTTAGCTGTTGAGACACATATGATGCATCCATAGTTTATTTTCCCTGCAATAAATAAATTGTAGCACATAAGCACTGTATTAGTATTAACACCCATCAGCTTTCTTTTAGAAATATTTCCAAATTAATTGTCTAGGATATGTTCCTAACAACATATCTGTGTATAGGTGTGTTTTTCCAGTTAAGTTATTGATCATTCCTAAATATCCGGTAATTTGCTCTGTGTGTATTTTTGTCCCTGTACGCTTGTGTCAACTAATCCATGTTTGACAATTCTATCTTGACTGAATATCGGTGACTGTCTGCGATAAAAGATTCAATCTTGACTGAATATCGGTGACTGTCTGAGATAAAAGATTCAATCTTGACTGAATATCGGTGACTGTCTGAGATAAAAGATTCAATCTTGACTGAATATCGGTGACTGTCTGAGATAAAAGATTCAATCTTGACTGAATAGGCCTATCGGTGACTGTCTGAGATACAAGATTCAATCGTGACTGAATATCGGTGACTGTCTGAGATACAAGATTCAATCGTGACTGAATATCGGTGACTGTCTGAGATAAAAGATTCAATCTTGACTGAATATCGGTGACTGTCTGAGATAAAAGATTCAATATTGACTGAATATCGATGACTGTCTGAGATAAAAAATTCAATATTGACTGAATATCGGTGACTGTCTGAGATAAAAGATTCAATCTTGACTGAATATCGGTGACTGTCTGAGATAAAAGATTCAATATTGACTGAATATCGATGACTGTCTGAGATAAAAGATTCAATATTGACTGAATATCGGTGACTGTCTGAGATAAAAGATTCAATATTGACTGAATATCGGTGACTGTCTGAGATAAAAGATTCAATCATGACTGAATATCGGTGACTGTCTGAGATAAAAGATTCAATCGTGACTGAATATCGGTGACTGTCTGAGATAAAAGATTCAATCTTGACTGAATATCGGTGACTGTCTGAGATAAAAGATTCAATCGTGACTGAATATCGATGAATGTCTGAGATAAAAGATTCAATCTTGACTGAATATCGGTGACTGTCTGAGATAAAAGATTCAATCTTGACTGAATATCGGTGACTGTCTGAGATAAAAGATTCAATCGTGACTGAATATCGGTGACTGTCCGAGATAAAAGATTCAATCTTGACTGAATATCGGTGACTGTCCGAGATAAAAGATTCAGTCTTGACTGAATATCGGTGACTGTCTGAGATAAAAGATTCATTCTTGACTGAATATCGGTGACTGTCTGAGATAAAAGATTCAATCTTGACTGAATATCGGTGACTGTCTGAGATAAAAGATTCAATCTTGACTGAATATCGGTGACTGTCTGAGATAAAAGATGCAATCTTGACTGAATATTGCGGTGATTGTCCGAGATAAAGGCGGGAGCCAGTTGAGGGTCTGTGAAGTGCCAGGCACTGTTAGTGTTAGCGCCCTCCCATTGTGTAGGCCTGACTGAATGCACGGAGGAACAAGTGGTCAGTCTCTCCCTCTCTTGCCTGCTCCATGGCGATGGGTTTACGGACAGAGTTCGTGACCCCGCATACCCGCGATCGAAACACAGGTGCGCATGATTTTGCAGCAGAGCGCTTTGCGATAGTTTTTTTTTTACGAATTGGTATGGGTGCCGGTTGTTCTGAAAGCAATGACAAACTACTGAAAGTAAACTTTTGCCAAGAGATCACAAAAGCAGAAAAATGCTGGTGTTGACTGCAACGTCCTGTAAATGAATATACAACTATTTTTCTCCCTCTCTAAGCAGACGACAAAACCCCCAAACAAATGTCTTCTGTGTGTGCTAATCAGTACCCATACATTTATCTTTGCACTGAAGACTAGAGTGTTATTATAAGTATAAGTCAGATGACTCAGATCCGTGTACTGTGATAACCCAAGTGTCTCCCCATGCCATTCTCAATTTCCTGGCGTAGAAGAGCCAACATTGTCCAATTCTGCACGTCGATGATAAGAAATTATCCTCTAGAATCTGTAATGTCCTGCACTATTTGAGACCAAAATGAAGACAAAGGTAAATAAACACCCGCTGTTGTAAAAAATAGCATTGATTGTTGTTAAACCCGCAGCACTACGCCGGCACTGAACTCACTGTTGTTCTGTAAACAGAATCATGGAGTAGTCAAGAAGTGCTGTGCAGTCACAGAACAGAAAACTGCTGACTGATCTGTGAACATGGTGAAGTAAAGTTGACAGCCGAGTTAACAGTAACAGATTTGCGTGAACTCTGAAGTGACAAGATTTTTTTAGTGAAGATATTTGATAAGTTAAGTAAATATAACGTATTGTATTGTGATTCAGTAGACTGATCGCTTGAAATCACCTGAGTTGAATTAGATCAGTGGTTCTCAACCTGTGGGGAATTTCCCCCCCCCCCCCAGAGGGGAATTTTCCAAGGGGGGGGGGGAATTAAGATTATTTAAAGATCGCATTAATACAAGAACCGATTACTTGATATTGTTTTTCCCTTCATACTGTATGATTCTGTACGTCTCACCCTTCTAAAATTCATTTTATAAAGTAAGTAGACCCACAAATCATGTTTTATGTGGACGTCTAGACTTGTTTTAGTATGTGCTATTAAATTTAGCTTCCATTATTAGTATACTGTGTAGGGGTGGGGGCGGGATTTTTAGGTAGGAAATACAAAAGGGGGGGGGGGGGAATGACGTTCTAAAAATATGGTGATGGGGGGCACGGGCCAAATTTTTAGGTAGGAAATACGAAAGGGGGGGAATTACTTTCTGAAAATATGGTGAAGGGGGGCACGGGCCAAAAATGGTTGAGAACCACTGAATTAGATTAACGAAGTGATTATAAGCAAATGTGTGCTACTAATGTACGGACATTATACATAAATGACCTATTCACAAAAAAGCTCATCACGTGACCTATTCGCAAACGGCTACATTTGACTACATTATTAATGTTTGTAGAAATATCAGTGTGTCCTCGGTAGTGTGGTGGTTAGGATCTCCGCCTGTCACATGGGAGATTTTGTATTCGACTCCCCGCCTGTTTTTTTTTTTTGGTTTTTTTTGTTGTTTAATTGAGTTCAATTACCCTTGTCTATGGACACCCGAAAAATTGCACATCCTGTCATTATTATCTTCCTCCCCCACCTTCCTCTCTCCAGTTGTGTTGTATGGACAGATGAAGAAATAGACGCATAGCACAGGCGAACAAAGGGAAATTCAAAAGAACGACATCTATCAAATAAGCAAAGTATATTACTGAAAAGAAGGCGAACAAGAAATAGATGACAGGTGTAATCTTAGAGTTGATGGACAATATAAAACAAAGTAAAAACGACAAATAATATTCTTCCACTTTTCATCTTCCAATGGAGCCTAGATTCTCAACTAAATCATGTCAACCTCTTTGCAGGTAGAGTTTTCAGTTTTACACTGGGTGAGGCAGTCAGTTTTATGGCACCCTACCTTAGACGCCTCCTACGTCAAGCATGGTAGATTACAGTGTAACTATAGGTGCCAGTAACACACAGCCGGTCTCTCTGGTGAAGGGATTAAGGACGTTGATTGTAATCCCATATACTCACATACGAAACAGCTGCGGGAGATTCGGTAGAGGATCGCGTCGCGCTGGTTACTTACAGAGTATGTGAGCCGGTCGTTCAGAAAGCAATGGCAAACTACTGAACGTAAAACTTGCCAAGACATCAACAGCAGCTGACAAATGCTGGTGTTGACTGCAATGTCCTGTAAAGGATATGCGAAAAAAAAGTAACACACAGAGAGCCAAACAGTCAAGAGTAATCAACAAACAATTAGGACTAACTATGGTCACATGATATGTAAATTTAACCCTGTGTGAACTTTATCACATTTGAACCCTCGCATCGGAGTTCATAAAAACAAATGTTGACTAGAACTTCAGTTGCAAAGTGGAGGTCTGTCGACTTGGTTCACTTGAGGTAGGACGACTAGTGTCATCTACAGGCTGACTACTTACTTTCATCTCGTGCGTACGCAAATTCAACGTTAAGAAGTAAGTAACGTATCTAGGCATTCATTAGGATATGAACATTAAAGTTTTATGGAATAAACTATGTATCTAGATGTAGATATGTATGTATGTAGACGAAGTATGTAGATGTAGATGAAGATGGGGTCTGAATAAAAAGAACTTGCAAACAAAAGACAGACAAGAAGAGAGAATAATAGTCTTATAACAGAGTATCTTAGCAGAGGGGGATTTAACGTGGTGTGCAATGGGAAAGATTATTATGGGCACAGTTGGGCACATCGCTAAGAGGTAGCTAGGGCTTGTCATCCTATGACGAGCATCTTGGGAACAAAGTCGGTTGTGACCATTCTAACATCCAAGAAGGTCGCATGATCATTGTGGGCACCATCTGGAGGGAAATATGATCTGAATGTAACAATATATCTGGTTTGTACTTCAACATTTTTGAAACGAGAAACGATGTAATTTCCAATAAACTGTAAACTAAACAACGGACAGAATTGGAGTGACTTCTGTTACTGTCGTTCGTCCGAACTACATCGCCTCCTCTTAGACACTGCTATAGTCTTCTTAAGCCAATTGATGGCGGTAGTAAACATCACGTGACCAGCCATTTGCTCACAATGTCCGTACATTATTAGCAAATGTTTAGTTATCACGTGACCTGCCATTTGCGTATAATGTCCGTACCATCCATCCATCATGTGCCATGCCGGTAAGCGTGGGCGGTCATGTTCTGCCATCTCACTCGATCAACAGAGTCGTGGATCAGTTCCGTGTTTCTGTCTTGACCATGCCACAAGGCCAAGCCATCCAGATACTTGTTTCTAGGTCTTCCCCTTGGTCTCTTCCCCTCGATCTTACCAGTTGTCACCAAGTTCTCCAAATCATTTCTTCTCATAACATGCCCAAAAAATTGTGACTGTCTACGTCTAATGTTTCTGATCAATTTACGATCTTCATTTGTTTCTTGAAGGACTTCTTCATTGGTCTTTCTGGCTGTCCATGGTATTCTTTGCATTTTCCTCAGAAACCACATTTCTACAGCCATCAGATGTTTTTCAGCCTGGCTGCTCATTGTCCAAGCTTCACATCCATATAAAAGTACAGGTTCTATGTAGCATCTCAACACTCTTTTTCTCGTTTCAATTGACATCTTTTTATTGGTCAGTATGTTTTTCATCTTGCTAAAGGCTACTTGTCCGTACATTACTAGCAAATGTTTGCTTATAAAGTCTCCCTTAGATTAAAGATAAGCTGATTGATACTGATAGCATGAACTATCATGATTTTAAATTTGAGTATTTACTCATAGATACTCACAGTAGATAGGCCTTGAAAATCAAAATCTAAGTGAAGATATTAAAATTTTTGTGAAGGTGAGACGAGTTGCGATTTCTCATGCTTCTCACCCGATGTTGTCGCTCTCCAGTGTGTCCGTTACCTTCATCAGCGATCTGTGTGTGCGAGACGGTCTCAAACGGTCATATGAAAACTGACTTCAAAAATATGTTCCGCCATGTTAAATGATTACAAAATAGTACAAGTATACAAATAAATTATTATTAATCTTTAAAATTATATTCACTTTAACTTTAGCAGTTCAAATTACACGTTTTGAGTGTTACATAGTGTAGCGCAATTGATATGCGTGGCCATCATGACTCATGGGTTTCCAATTCACAACGTCACATCTTCGCAGAAAATCTGTTTTTCAACCACAATTCGAGCAAGTTTAGCGATGAAACTATACAGATTAAAGGGCGATATTTCTTCTTCTTCTTCTGCGTTCATCCGGAGTTTTTCTTTGGATGTAATTGCGTTGTGCCTGTTTACAGCAGAGCTGCATTCTTGTGCCATTAGGCCGACACATTCGACTTCTGCGGGGGGCGATATTTTATATAGCAATTAAAATTTACATTAAACAAAGACATCTATTGGATCCATCGATTCCGATACGCGATCATTCCGCTGCCTCTGTGGGATGCGCTACCCAGCAGTCAGCAACTTGCGCACAGATCCATAGAGCACACTTTATTCACAAACTTCCAGTTTCTTAGTTCTATATAATATTTTAGTTCATAATGTTTAATAGTTTCCATTATATCACCGAATAATTTTGTGAAAAATAAAAATAAAAATACTCAACCGGGAATAGAACCCCGGTCTCCCGCGTGACAGGCGGAATGCTTACGACTACGCTAGCGAAGACACAATGATTTTTCCATCAAAGATTAATAATATAGTCACGCCGCGGTTTTGGGTTTCCCCATTCACAAAGGCACGCATCATGATTGTACCATCTTAGCCTGTTTTTCAACCACAATTAAAGCAAGTTTAACGATGAGACTTTCCAAATGTCTGAAAAATTTGATGCAGAATTAGAAGATCCATCTACAATTGACATTCTATTGACAGCGCCAGAAAAAAATTTAATTACGGTTCATTGTGCCATTTCTTCCATTTTTTTCCGCATGCTAGGTTGCCTCAACCAAATGGGTCAACGGTGGATTATGAAAACTGACTTCAAA
Organism: Cepaea nemoralis; assembly: GCA_014155875.1. NCBI lineage: Eukaryota > Metazoa > Mollusca > Gastropoda > Stylommatophora > Helicidae > Cepaea > Cepaea nemoralis. Next base: position 120,094 of record JACEFZ010027526.1, on the reverse strand, counting down.
AATATGTTCCGTCATGTTAATTGATTACAAAATAGTAGAAGTATACAAATAAGTTATTAATAATATTTAAACTTGTGTTCTCTTTAACTTTAGGAGGTCAAATTGCACGTTTTGAGTGTTGAAAAGTGAAAGTGTACATGCCAGTCAGATCGCTACGCGCATGCGCAGTCGCCATGGCACATGGCCATGCATTACTTCATTCACAAAGTCACGTCTTTGCAGAAAAATCTGTTTTCATCCACAAATAAAGCATATATTGCTACGAAACTTTCCAAATTTATGTAAATTTGGATGCAGAATTTGAAAATGCATCTAAAATTTATATATGTCTATTAACAGTGCCAGAATAATGTTTCAAAGTGTACATACCAGTTCGGCCGATATGCGCAAAAATAAAAATTAATCTTCACAGAAAATTTTGTTTTCATCCACAAAATAAATCATATATTGCGATGAACATTTCCAATTGTATGTAAATTTTGATGGAGAATTCGAAAATCCATCTAAAATTTATGTATATCTATTAACAGTGCCAAAAAAAAAATTAATTACGGTAAGTATGAAATATATTCTTATTTATATAAAAGGTCACGATGATTTCAACTAATCGCTGTGTACGGAATATTAGGCAAACCTTTCCTGGAAAACACAGGATGACGTGTGTTATTGTCACGTGAGATTTGAATGAATGAATGAAGTCGAAAGAAGGCATGGTAAATAGATAGCATTTTGCTCGACAACGTGGATCACCGCGGAATGACTCCATACATCACTTCCGTTTTAATTTCGGGTAATGGCAAGAGTTCAACAGACCCAGATGCCCAAGAGAAAATAAACCATCTCCAAAACGTTTCAGGGCAAATTGGTCTCCAAATTAACACCACATAAACAAAAACTATCGACCTTACCAACAGTTCAGATGACACCAATTTAAACAACTACGTTCTTGAACAGCTTCACATACCTAGGAAGGAAAATGACATCTACAGGGGACTCAACACCAGAAATATCATCTAGAATCGCACTGGCATCTGGTGCCTTCAATAAACTGTCAAATATCTGGAAGTCAAAGACACTCAGCAAACACACAAAACTTAAAATCTTCAACTCTTGTGTGATTCCAGTGTTAACATATGGATGTGAAAGTTGGAAATCAACGGTAGCTTTAGATAAAAAAAATTAGATAATTTTGAGAACAAATGTCTTAGAAGACTTCTAAACATCCACTGGACAGACTGCAGAACCAATACGCAAATAAGACAAGAGACTAAGCAAGATACAGTATCCAATTTTATAAGAAGACGCCATTGGAACCACATCGGCCATGTACTTAGAATGGACAAGACAAGACTCCCCTACCAAGCCCTCATATGGTCACCGGTAGGGAAAAGAAAACGGGGAAGACCAAGAGAGACCCTGCGTAGAACCATCATCAGAGAAGGCTCATTCAACGGCCAAGTGAACATCCAGGATCTACAGCAGTTAGCAGCGAACCGCCAAGCACGGACTGCCATGACTTCTGCTCTATGCGCCGCCTTAGGCTCAAGAGGAAAGACTAACTAACTAACTAATGGCACGATTGAACTGGCTAATACAGATGATATATGTACCTTAAGTGGTAGTAGTGGCGCTTGCGTGTTCCGATGACTCCACAAGCTATGCCGATAGTTGTTTAGCTTCTGGTTGGTTCTTCCATATGGGACAGCAACAGATAAAAAGAAATTGGCAGTTGGTCTTGACCAGAGTCACAAGGTTGACACACTTGAGGCTGGAAGAAAGCAAAAAGTCACAGCAGAAAGGGAGCTGCACCAAAGCATGCAGAATTTGTTAGAGATCTTATTCCTGAGATTGCTGGCTTCTCTCCGTATGAAAAAAGATGTCAAGAGGTGCTGAAAATTCAGTAGGACAAGCGTGCATTAAAATAAAGCAAAAAAAGGTTGGGTACCCACATCAGAGGCAAAAAGAAGAGGCAGGAGATGCAGGTGTTGTTGCAGAAGGCGCAGCAGGCCAGGGAGCAACACCACCACCACCACCAACAACAACAACAACAACAACAACAACACCAACAATAACAACAACAACAACAACAACAGAAGTAGTTTGTTTCAGAAATAAAAACATGTAAATGTTCAACAACAACAAACAATTGTGGTTAGATGAGGAGATGTACAAACCAGCTGCCTTGTCTGGGGCATTCAAAGGCTGTGAAAGCAGACTTAACAACAAAATGACTGAAAATCTGATGTACTGGGTAGCAGGCATGACAAAACTGCAACATCACTTGATTTATGATGATATCACAAATTAAATGGTGGTCAAATTGTTAAATACTCTCACTGAGTAATACTCATAGTTCACTGGATCTCTTTGCCTGGGGACTTCATTCACTCATGTTTCTTATTTTGGCAGGAGTAGAGTGAGCTCATAAGACATCAACTCTCTACTGCTTTGTTCTCTAACTGTAAATAAGCGCATGACATACCCCTTTATGTAATGTTCGATGAATGGAAATAAAATCCAAACACCATATATGTAATAATACATCATGATTGTTGGCATGTAAATGCCCTGACTCTACTTTATCTACATCAAATATTGGGCTCTGTTTGGCAGCAATAAAAATATAAACTGACTGCTTAAAATTCAATGAATAAAAATGCTACAAATATATATAACTTGGGGCATGGTTTCTTGTTTCACTAACATAATTTTGTCAGATAGAAGGATTTTATTAATTTTTTTCTTAGGATTGTATTTATTTTTCCTTAAATCTAGGCTGAGCAGTGTAAAGATGAAGGCAATAAATGCATGAAGGAGGGAAACTATACAGCTGCTGTCATCCACTATACTGAAGCAGTGAAGCACGAACCAAGCAGTGCCATTCTCTTTAGCAATAGAGCTTTGGCTTTTATGAAAATTGACCAGCTCTACCTGGCAATGGAGGATGCTCAGAAAGCCATCAAGCTAGAGCCAAGCTGGCCAAAGGTACAATGAAGACAGGTTGTATAAAAGGATTTTAATTAAATCTTTGAAAAAGAATAACATGAGATTATTTTTGTCTTGTATTATATTCTATTTCTTCACACCCACTGTTGTCTTTCTCTCAGCTTGATATTTTATTTTATTTTAAAAAAACAAAACATTTATAACTGTTTGCTTCATGTATTAACTGTTTTCATGCCTGTGTCTTTATTTCATTGAATTCACTTCCATTCTTTGTGTACAACTCATTGAATTCACCCCCATCGTTTGTCTATAACTCATTAAATTCACTCCCATCCTTTGTGTTCAACTCATTGATTTCACTCCCATCTTCTATGTACAACTCATTTATTTCACTCCCAACCTCCACGTACAACTCATTGCATAGTCATATCTATTTTCATTCCTTGTTTTAATTTAATTGATTTCACTTCCATCCTCCTCTCGGGGGGCTGAGTGGTCTCAAGGTATGGTGTCTGCCTCGAGTGCTGGAGGTCCCAGGTTCAGGTCCCGGTGAGGACCGGGATTTTTTTTTTTTTTTAAATCCACCTGGACTTCCAGTAATAAAATTTCCTCTGGTCTCTGGGTAGTGAGATCGGACGCCCGTGTGTATTGTTGCACACGTAAAAAATCCCTTGGCAACGGAGTTCGTGCATTGAGCTGAGTTTCTCCAGACTCAAGTTTGAGTTAGGAGGAAAACGGAGCACTTATGGGTTATACCGTGTGCCGTGATGTTGGTCCAACGACTAAAACTAAACTAAAACTAAAACTTCCATCCTCTATGCACAACTCACTGAATTCACCATCCTCTGTGTACAACTCTTTGATTTCATTAGAATCTTGTGGAACAAGAAGAAGAAATTGGCAGACATCCTACAAGATCTGAACTTTGAAGAAAACTGGCCCAGAAACAGCATATTGTCTGGGAAACTGGAATACTGAGGCCATATTAAACACCAAGGTTCTTGACCAGAACAGTGAATGGAAGGCATAGTTCCTGGCAGCAGGGGCTGACCAGCACATAGATGGACACAGGGCATTGCAGACATCTTGGGCGTGAGACTGTGTGAGACGGGAGGAATGGTCAGAGGTTGGGGAACTTTGTGGTGGGCCATGATGAGAGTGTTCTTCTGCAAAGGACCTGCTGCATAATTGATGATGGGGAGGAGTTTTAGTTTATCCATGGCGCCCACATTTTCCTGGTACGAGTAGTTCTTTTTTTTAAAAATGTTCCTAGTCTAAGGGATTTTTAACATGTATAACATGCAAACCCATCCTTCTAATTTGCTTGGTACTTCTCTGAGAATATCTACGTCCTAGGATCAGGGAAGAGTATGTCTATTGCCTTAGGGTCAAGGAAGCGTATACTATCTATTATCTAAGGAACAGGGGAGAGTATAATATCTATTACTCTACGATCAGGGTAGAATGCATAGGATTGGGAGAGAGTGTAATATCTATTACTCTAGGATCAGGGGAGAATGTATGGGATTGGGAGAGAGTGTAATATCTATTACTCTAGGATCAGGGGAAGAGTATAATAATTACTAACTTAGGATCAGGGGAGAGTATAATAATTACTAACTTAGGATCAGGGGAGAGTATAATAATTACTACCCTAGGATCAGGGGAGAGTATAATAATTACTACCCTAGGATCAGGGTACAGTATAATTCTTGAATTCCTTCTTGACAGTTATTCTGGTACTTCTTTATTTACAGTCAGACTCCATATGTCTGTGTCATTCTGCTCACCGTGACTGACCTTAATAAGTTATGCTCCTAGTGACTGCATCATGTTGTATATTGGAGATCATAAATATCTTGTTTATGTTTACTGTTGCTGGACAATCAATTGTATAATGAATGTCTTTCAGGGTTTCTTCAGGAAAGGAGAAATTGAGTTCCGTGCTGGCCAGTATGATAAAGCCTTGATGTCTTACAGGGTAAGTTGATTGTCATCTACAAAATGTTTGTCATGTATTAGCTGTTTTCATGCCTGTGTCTTCATTTCATTGAATTCACTTCCATTCTTTGTGTACAACTCATGTATTAACTGTTTTCATTTGTCTGGGGGGGCTGAGTGGTCTCGAGGTATGGTGTCCGCCTCGAGTGCTGGAGGTCCTGGGTTCAGGTTGTATTTACATTCTGTGTCACTGAATCTACACTCTTTGTCATTGTTCCTACATTCTATTTAATTATCTGCATTCCATATCATTGCATCTATTTTCTACATCATTGGGTTCTAAAATTGAAGACAGTAGTTTAATTGGATGTGGACATGGATAGATAAATGGTTCCAAAGTATAAATGGATGTGGACATCTAGACAGTCTGTAACTGAGTCTCACTGTGTGCACATCTCTTGTCTGTAACTGAGTCTCACTGTGTGCACATCTCTTGTCTGTAACTGAGTCTCACTGTGTGCACATCTCTTGTCTGTAACTGAGTCTCACTGTGTGCACATCTCTTGTCTGTAACTGAGTCTCACTGTGTGCACATCTCTTGTCTGTAACTGAGTCTCACTGTGTGCACATCTCTTGTCTGTAACTGAGTCTTTCTGTGTGCACATCTCTTGTCTGTAACTGAGTCTCACTGTGTGCACATCTCTTGTCTGTAACTGAGTCTCACTGTGTGCACATCTCTTGTCTGTAACTGAGTCTCACTGTGTGCACATCTCTTGTCTGTAACTGAGTCTCACTGCATGCACATCTCTTGTCTGTAACTGAGTCTTTCTGTGTGCACATCTCTTGTCTGTAACTGAGTCTCACTGTGTGCACAGAGTGTATGCCACAATGTAATGCAATGCTTCCTTGCCCCAGAGATATGCACAGAGTGTATGCCACAATGTAATGCAATGCTTCCTTGCCCCAGAGATATGCACAGAGTGTATGCCACAATGTAATGCAATGCTTCCTTGCCCCAGAGATATGCACAGAGTGTATGCCACAATGTAATGCAATGCTTCCTTGCCCCAGAGATATGCACAGAGTGTATGCCACAATGTAATGCAATCCCTTCCTTGCCCCAGAGATATGCACAGAGTGTATGCCACAATGTAATGCAATGCTTCCTTGCCCCAGAGATATGCCACAGAGTGTATGCCACAATGTAATGCAATGCTTCCTTGCCCCAGAGATATGCACAGAGTGTATGCCACAATGTAATGCAATGCTTCCTTGCCCCAGAGATATGCACAGAGTGTATGCCACAATGTAATGCAATGCTTCCTTGCCCCAGAGATATGCACAGAGTGTATGCCACAATGTAATGCAATGCTTCCTTGCCCCAGAGATATGCACAGAGTGTATGCCACAATGTAATGCAATGCTTCCTTGCCCCAGAGATATGAACTATGTGACAGTAGAACACAGCCAGGCAGACAGACCGTTGTTCTGTAAACAACAGGACCTGCCGTTTTGATTATACTTTACATACTACATACTGTTACATGCTATTTTACATACTGTTACATGCTATTTTACATACTGTTACATGCTATTTTACATACTGTTACATGCTATTTTACATACTGTTACATGCTATTTTACATACTGTTACATGCTATTTTACATACTGTTACATGCTATTTTACATACTGTTACATGCTATTTTACATACTGTTACATGCTATTTTACATACTGTTACATGCTATTTTACTACTGTACATGCTATTTTACATACTGTTACATGCTATTTTACAATACTGTTACATGCTATTTTACATACTATTACATGCTATTTTACATACTATTACATGCTATTTTACATACTGTTACATGCTATTTTACATACTGTTACATGCTATTTTACATACTATTACATGCTATTTTACATACTATTACATGCTATTTTACATACTATTACATGCTATTTTACATACTATTACATGCTATTTTACATGCTATTTTACATACTATTACATGCTATTTTACATACTATTACATGCTATTTTACATACTATTACATGCTATTTTACATACTGTTACATGCTATTTTACATACTATTACATGCTATTTTTACATACTATTACATGCTATTTACATACTATTACATGCTATTTTACATACTATTACATGCTATTTTACATACTATTACATGCTATTTTACATACTAGTACATGCTATTTTACATACTATTACATGCTATTTTACATACTATTACATGCTATTTTACATACTATTACATGCTATTTTACATACTATTACATGCTATTTTACATACTATTACATGCTATTTTACATACTATTACATGCTATTTTACATACTATTACATGCTATTTTACATACTATTACATGCTATTTTACATACTGTTACATGCTATTTTACATACTATTACATGCTATTTTACATACTATTACATGCTATTTTACATACTATTACATGCTATTTTACATACTGTCCAGCTCTAACAACATAAATAGAAGATCTGTAGTGTGCTCAATTTTGGTGATGTGTTTCAGCAAGCCTTATTGCTGGACCCCAGTGATGAAGGCCTCATGGCTGCTGTTAGCAAAACTAATAAGGAAATTGTCAAAGACAGGAAAGGTAATAGCTTTAATGTTTACAATATTATGTATGTAGATAAGAGTTTGAATTAGAACTGTCAGGGTATTTATATACTGAGGTTGGTTTTTCCCAGTAGCGAATTCTTCACTGCAAAGCCTACACCGTGTTGCCTTTTTTCTGCCTCCCCTCTACCCTTCCAAAAAAAGGTGTAATTGTTTTCCCTGAGTGACCCTTCCTCAGCGAGGCGAGTCTCCTGCAGGCCAGCAATATCGATGTTAAGACGATTGAGTTCAGCATCAACACAGCCGTTTTTCTCACATCGTCAATATTGGTCAAGTCAGTGGAAAATTCTGGACACATGGTTCTCACATTCCAGGTTGCAAGCCATAGCTTGAGGTTTCTATTTTTCTTTTTAATTTCAGCAGGAGGAAATGAAAGACTATTATCCCTGCGCTTGGCAACCTCTTGTGGTTTTGTCACCATTATTACTGCATATGCACCGACACTCGATTCCTTTGATGATGTGAAGGATTCGTTCTATGAGGAGTTAGACTCTGTGATCATGGCAGTTCCAAAATCTGACTACATTTATATGCTCGGTGGTTTCAATGCTCTTGTGAGCAAGGACTCAAGTTCATGGCCAGTGTGCCTTGGAAAATACAACATTGGTCGCATGAATGAAAATGGGCAAAGGCTGCTGGAGCATTGCACCAGAAATGACCTATGTATTACAAATTCCTGTTTTAAAACAAAAGAGCTGCATAAGGTCACATGGAAACATCCAAGATCCGGCCATTGGCACCAGCTGGACTTCATCATCACACGGAGACAACATGTGAACCATATATCATTGACTTGAAATTACCACAGTGCTGACTGTGATACGGATCATTCTTTGGTTGTTGCAAGGGTTAGAGTGAGACCAAAGAGAATCTACACAGCTAACCATTCGGCCCTTCCAGTCACTCATCTTTTGTTCATCAGTGCATAGTGCATTCACATAGGGAAAAATAAACATTGTCAAACGAATGTTGTAAACAAACAATGCATGTTACAATGTTATGAGACAAATCCCCCACCCACCCACCCACCACCCATCCCCTATCCATCCGCATGTCCCCCACACACACATCCACCACCCAACCACACACATACCCACAGGCACATACATGCCCCCATCCATCCACCCATCCCCCAACCCACATACACCATCTCCCTACCCACACACACATCTCCCACCCACCACACATCCCCCCACACACAAACCCAGGCACACATGCATGCATCCACCCATCCATCACCCACCCATACATCCCCCACCTTCACACATTTCCCCACCCACACGCACACATCCTCCACCCATCCCATAACGTACCAACACTCACCCACCCACATATCCTCCACCACCCACCCACACACTCCCAACCACTCAGCCAAACACACATCCCCCAACCACATATCCAACACCCAAACACACATATTCCTGCCAACTCACATATCTCGTACCTACCCACACACAAACCCCGCACCCACCCACACATCCCTCACTTACACACATCTCCCACCCACATAATCTCTCCCACCCACACATCCTGCACCCACACACACACATCCCCCACCCACCTTCAGCCTACACACACTCAACCTCCCACACATCCTCCACCCACCCACTCGCCAACCCCCCCCCCCCCCCCCCCCCACCCCCCAGATCCTCAGTCCCCAATCACACATCCCTTAACTACACATTTCACCACCCATACACTCACACACACACACACACATCCTCATACCCATACACACATCCCCACCCACCAACACATTCCTGATCCAAAAACACACACCTCTCACCCATACACACTCCACCACCCACATATACCCCACCCACATACATCCACAGCTCACACACTCTTCCCACCCACACACACATCCCCCAGCCATTCACTCATCTCTCACACACATCCACCCACTCACGTACTCATCCATCAACCACTCACACCCACACATCACCCACCCACCCATCAACACATGCATCTCTCATCTACCTTCCCGCCCACACACACCCCAACCACCCAGCCAAAAACACACATCCCCCATCCTCACATACATCCTTCATCCACCTGCAAATCCCACACCTCCCCCACCCCTCCCACATCTCCCCTCCCACACAACACCCCACCCATAAACACATTCCCACACACACACCCCCACATGCATTCCGCATATATATCCCGGCCTACACATCTCTCACCCACACACACATATCTTTCCACCCACCCACACATCCCCCACCTACAAACATCCTCACCATCCAAACATACATCCTCCACCCACTCACATTTACCCCACCCACACTGTGAGCTAAAGCAAGCTAGGAAGGATGTGCAAAAGGCTGCCAGGCAGTGTGCAAATGATCATTAGGTCAAGTTATGTGAGTCCATTCAAATCACAAGTGATAAGGGAAAGCCTGTGGTCGAGTGATCAAAAGAAGTGCACCACTGAAAACCTTGACTGGAGAAATCATCACTGATAAGAAACAGCAAATGTACAGATGGGTAGAGCACTATTTGGAGCTTTACTCAAGTGAGACCAAACTAGCAGATGATGCCCTCAATGCCATAGAGGCCCTGCCAACTCTTGACCACCTGGATACAGTTCCCACCATAACAGAAGTTAAGTGTGCTATACATGAACTTGCATCTGGCAAGGTTCCAGGTAAGGAGTGGGCAAGACACACTCACTCTACAGATCCACCAGCTAATAAAGCTATGCTGGCGAGAAGGACAAGTCCCACAGGATTTCAAAGATTTAAGCATCATAACACTTACAAGAACAAGGGCAATCGGAGCGACTGCAACAACTATAGGGGTATCTCACTTCTGTGTATTGTTGGAAAAGTATTTGCCAGAATTGTTCTGCACAGACTTCAAGTCCTAGGAGATCAAGTCTACCCCGAATCACAGTGTGGCTTTCGACATAACCGGTCTACCATTGATATGATATTCTCATTGCACACAAATACAAGAAAAATGCAGTGAACAGAATCAACCACTGTTTATTGCCTTCATCGACCTCACAAAGGCATTCGATTTGGTAAATCGTGAGGGTCTTTTCAAGGCGCTAAAGAAGATTGGCTGCCCACCAACTCTTCTGTCCATTGTGGAATCGTTCCACACAGGCATGAAGGGTATAATCAAGTTTGATGGTGCAACTTCTGAAGAGTTTGAAATCAAGAGTGGAGTTAAGCAAGGTTGTGTACTAGCTCCCATCCTCTTTGGAATATACTTTACACTTCTACTGAAATATGCCTTTCGTGATCAGGATGGTGGTATATACATTCACTCATCCTCAGATGGCGGCCTCTACAATGCTCAGATATTGAAGGCCAAGACCAAAATTAGGAGGGTACTGATCAGAGAGTTGCTTTTTGCAGATGATGCTGCAGTTACGACCCACTCTGAGGAAGAATTACAATGTCTACTATCTGCATTCTCCAATGCTTGTTACTAATTTGATTTGACAATTAGCAAAAAGAAGACACAGATTATGTCACAAGGTGCACATGGGATACCATCAGTCTTTATTGACGACGCCGAACTAGAGATGGTAGACCATTTTACATATCTAGGATCAGTGGTAAATAACAAATTATCCCTAGATCAGGAAATCAACATCCGGATTGGTAAGGCAGCAACAACAATGAACAGGTTAAGAAAAAGTGTCTGGGAGAACAGGAAGCTTACTGCCAAAACAAAAGTCCTTGTCTATCAAGCCTGTGTCCTTAGTACTCTTCTTTATGGCAGTGAAACCTGGACAACTTGCTCACACCAAGAGAAACATTTAAACAGCTTTCATATGCGGTGTCTGCGAAGAATTCTTGGTATTAAGTGGCAAGACAAAATATTGAAGTATTGGAAAGATCAGGTTGTGCGATGGTTTATTCCATGCTCAGTCTTCGTAGACTTAGATGGATAGGGCATCTTAGGAGGATCTCAGGGTCGGCCTCTACTAGGATACAAAGATGTGTGTAAGCGGGACATGATTGATACAGGCATTGATAATGCACATTGGGAGCAAGTAGCTGCTAAACGTGTTGCATGGAGGGCAAACATCAGAAATGGAATAAAGACAAAGGAGAAAATTATTGCAGATAAGTCACACACTGAGCGTGTGAGACGTAAGATGGTGCATGATGGTGGAAATAACCACATGTTCACATGCACCCACTGTGAATGAACATTTACAGCGCAAATTGGCCTTACCAGTCACATTCGCTACCGCCATAGGTAAAAGTTATTATGCCTTTTTGAAGCACAAACTATCGTCTGTCAAGACGGCAAGGTGCTAAGGTGTGAGGTGCAGTTGGTTTTTAAATCTCTCTCTCTCTCTCTCTCTCTCTCTCTCTCTCTCTCTCTCTCTCTGCTCTCTCCTTCTATCTCTCTGTCTGTACCTCTGTCTTTATGTGCGTGTGTGAGTGTGATCTAACCATAATGTGAGTATGTTCACAGATACACCATAGCAACAACTTATTGTCCAGTTTCAACAAGATATGAATGAGTTTGTAGATGCTACTTGGAAACATTTCATAGTGTCTCAATTAAAGATGGTGTGAATGAGCTCACAGACTCCACATAAAAATCACTCATAGTGGTAAAATGAAAAAAAAAAATTGTTTGAATGAGTTCACAGACTCAAAATAAAAATCACTGTGTTAATGAAAAATGGTATGAATGAGTTCACAAATGCAGCTTTGTAAAAACTCATAGCATGCATTTTTGAAATGAAATTAATGAGTTCACAGATTCTACATAGAAGCAACACATAAGGTCCAGCGTAAAAACGATATGAATGAGTTTACAGATTCTAAGTAGAAACAACTCATAGGATCTAATGTAAAAATTATATGAATGAGTTCATAGATGCTACACAGTAACAGTGTCTCATTGAGTCAAGTATAACATCATATGTGTGTTCATGTGATACAGTTGTAGCCACACAGAAACAGTTTCTCATTGAGTCTAGACTAAACATGATATATATTTGTTCACAGAAGCTACACAGAAACCATTGATGTATTCTTGTATTGGTCTCATGGTGGGCGTTGTTATTGTTGCAGCTGACCAGTTCCTAACTACAAAACCTGCCATTCAGGTCTGTCTGTGTTGTCATTACTTGCTGGATCCTATTTCTACTGACCAGTTCTGTTGTGTTAACATGTTAACTCTTTCTCTGCCAAGTGCCTTTATATGGGCACAGTAAACCGACTTTGACGCTCCTGTGCCCTTTAAAAGGCGCAGTATAAACGATGGTTCATTTGATACATTTCTGCTACCTTCAGCAATTTTAAGTGACGGTAAATTGAAAATTCACACACCCGGAACATTTCCCTTTCAGCATTGTAAGGCCAAACGTTCGCATCCATTGGTTTTTGTGCAACTTTGAGTTTTACGAGTGTTAAGTATTTTGTTTTGGTTATTTTTACAAATGGTAACGCCTTCGAGTATGTGGCCTTGTAGACTTACATCAGATCAAGTTAGATATTATATTTATAGTGATTTCAAGGACTTTGTGAAAAATTCTAAAACTGAAATCACGTGCAGTATTCAGTTCTTCTTCTTCTCTTCTTCTTCTTCTTCTTCTTCTTCTTCTTCTTCTTCTTCTTCTTCTTCTTCTTCTTCTTCTTCTTCTTCTTCTTCTTCTTCTTCTTCTTCTTCTTCTTCTTCTTCTTCTTCTTCTTCTTCTTCTTCTTCTTCTTCTTCTTCTTCTTCTTCTTCTTCTTTTTCAGCGTTCCGAGCCATTGAGGTTCTTTGCTGCAGATACAATCTCTCTCCATTCATCTCTCTGGTTGACCTTCTCTTGCGAGTCGCTGATTCCAAGTGTTTGTAGGTCTGCATGTATATTATCTCTCCACCGTCTTCTTGGTCTACCTCAGGGTCTACAGTCATTTATTTCTTGAGTGTAAGTGAGTTTTGTTTCCCTATTCCATTCTTTCTATATGCCCCAGCCATTGTAGTCTATTAGCCTTAATGATACCAGTGATTAGCGGGGACTTAAACAGATCATAAATGTCTTTGTTACTTCTTCTTTTCCACTCAGTTTCCTATTCAGTTAGTTAGATTATTTTAACAAGGAAACAAAGATAACACAATATATATATAGATATATATATATAATATATATATATATATATATATATATATATATATATATATATATATATATATATATAAAATGAAGATTTTGAAAATGACATGAAAATGTCAGGTCTTAGTCAGATATGACTGAGCTACCGTATAACAGTAGACGGTACTACCTGGTTTCTGTTAGCGCTGAACGTTGGGCGGCGCTTACCAAACCCGACACCCCACATTGTGCCAACGGCTTCGGGCGGAAGAGCGCAATTGGGAGGGTACAAGCCTTACCCTGGTGCGAGGAAATGCAAGCTAAAGACAAAATGTCATGGCAGGGCAGACCAGGCCCTAAGCCTTGGTTGGCGACTGGTCTAGGATCGAAGCTCCGACAGGCGGACAGTTAGAGCATTGCTTTGCTGATCCGGCAGCTTCTGCAGCTTGTCTTGTTCCAGATGTAGGGGTGTTACCTTCCCTCTGGAGTAAACTAGGCAGGCCGAGAGAGGGATCATGCTGCATGGGCAACACATGATCTCTATATTTTAGCCCAGGCTTTGTGCTATGGAGAGGTATTAAGTGGCAAGACAAAATCACAAATACTGAAGTATTGGAAAGATCAGGTTGTGTGACAGTTTATTCCATGCTCAGTGTTCGTAGACTTAGATGGATAGGACATCTTAGGAGGATGGATGATGGTAGAATACCAAAGGATATCTTTTTTGGTGAATTACAGATGGGTAAGAGATCTCAGGGTCGGCCTCTACTACGATACAAAGATGTGTGTAAGCGGGACATGATTGATACAGGCATTGATAATGCACATTGGGAGCAAGTCGCCGCTGAATGTGTTGCATGGAGGGCAAATATCAGAAATGGAATAAAGTCAAAGGAGAAAATTATTGCAGAAAAGTCACACACCAAGCGTTTGAGACGTAAGATGGTGCATGATGGTGGAAATGACCACGTGTTCACATGCACCCACTGTGAATGGACATTTACAGTGCAAATTGGCCTTATCAGTCACACTCGCTACCGCCATAGTTAAAAGTTATTATGCCTTTTTAAAGCACAAACTATCGTCTGTCAAGACGGCAAGGTGCCAATGATAGATTATTTCGTAGTAATGGAAAATACCACTGAAAGCGAAAGTTCGTCATAATATGTCATAATATGATGGCACATATCGAATTATGAATGCGCTAATGAGCCGCATTTATGCCCCTACATTTGTTTTGCCTATCACAAAGTATTTAAGGAGTATTTAAATAATTAAATTTAAAAGAATAATAATTATAACTAAATAGAAAATAGTGTTTATATTCTTCTTCTCAGTACAATCTGAGTGGTGTGTTACTGAAATTTTCCATTTTGTGTGAAAATTATGTGCTTTAAAATATTATGTTTTAGTTATGTATTATTGGTGTTGTGGTGCAGTTCTTGTGATATTATTGAACGAAAGTGGTGTGTGTAACATTATTCAGCAAATTTAACTGGATTAGCTGCCTTGGTAAATGAAATTGTAAAATAATTGTTACCTTTTTAATTTCAATTGTTATTACTAATCCTCTCATTATTGTCATAATATTTCTAACATATCAATTAATTATTAACACTGTCATGTTCCTTGTGCAATCCTCTTTAGTTTGATATATAATACAATATATCTGCTACCTTTTAACCATTTTAAAAGCATCATTGAGGCACACCTCTGCTTCCAATTTTCTGCCATGAATTTCTGTTTGATCAGGACCCAATTTTTGTTTGGCACTGAAAGAGTTAATATTCTTCACAGTTCGTAACAGTTACGAAATGTTACCTCTATGTCTGTGGCTTAGGTGATAGTGAGATGCAGTTTCATCATTCTCAGACTTCCCAAGTCCAGCAGTCAAATCAGCAACGGGGAATTTTGATACTGACAGCTTTGCATTTATTTTTATAGTATGGTGCTGTGGCTGTTCAGAAAGTAATGACAAACTACTAAACTAAACTTGCCTAGTAAATTATAAACAGTCAGTAAATGTTGGGGTTGATTGCAACGCCCTGTAAATGTCATGCAACTAACTTAAGGAAATGTAACTCCTGTTGGTTCTGTTCTTATTCTCCCCCTTTTATCTCCCAATGGAGACTAAGGCGCTCCCCCCCCCCCCCCCCCCCCCCCCCCCCCCCCCCAATCAACTCATGCCAACCCCGCTGTAGATTTGTTGATGACTGGTTAACAAAATTATGATACGGGTATGCACACATATGTAACACTAATTTATATTGTGTATGTTGTTTTGTCTTTCAGTACTCTATATTGCAGTTGCTGATTGTGGCTGGCTGTGGAGGGGTGGGGTATGCTGTGGCAAAAATTAAAAGGTAAGAAGAAGTTAGTCTTCAGATTATCCTCACTGCACATTGAGACATTCAGTCCCTAAGTGTTCGGATCCTCTTGGTATCTCCCTCAGCATGTAGGGACTGACAACACTAATTCTATGTTCCTTGGCTCTTCTTGGGCTTCACTCCTTTTGGCTCGTTGTTCTCACTGTTTGGTCAAGGTTGCAGACTCACAGCCATCGCTTGATTTGTTTATTGTCCTGCCTCTTTGAGGACATTCAGTATATGAGCCTAGTCCATTGCTTGTTCACTTTCCACAGTTGCCTCACCTTCAAGCCTAATAGATTGTTCATTTCCTCTTACACTCAAATGGCATGACATAAAATTGAACTTTCAAATAGCAAATGATATGATATGATACTGTCTAATACAGTGTATCTCTAATAGTATGGTATGATACTGTAAAGCAGTGTATCTCTAATCATATGATATGAAACTGTCAGTTGTGAGCACGTGTCTTCTCAGCACACTCATGTGGCAGAATTGTTAGAAAGGCAGCAGTGCCTTTACTACAGCCACAAGCAGTTTGACAATGTAAGTCTGGGCTGTAACAATAACATGACATTGGCTGGAGCCACACAAGTACAGCCATGCTTCCATACTCAGTGATTGATTGTTGGCTGGAACCACACAAGTACAGCCATGCTTCCATAGTCAGTGATTGATTGTTGGCTGGAGCCACACAAGTACAGCCATGCTTCCATAGTCAGTGATTGATTGTTGGCTGGAACCACACAAGTACAGCCATGCTTCCATAGTCAGTGATTGATTGTTGGCTGGAACCACACAAGTACAGCCATGCTTCCATAGTCAGCGATTGATTGTTGGCTGGAGCCACACAAGTACAGCCATGCTTCCATAGTCAGCGATTGATTGTTGGCTGGAGCCACACAAGTACAGCCATGCTTCCATAGTCAGCGATTGATTGTTGGCTGGAGCCACACAAGTACAGCCATGCTTCCATAGTCAGCGACTTGATTGTTGGCTGGAAACCACACAAGTACAGCCATGCTTCCATAGTCAGTGATTGATTGTTGGCTGGAGCCACACAAGTACAGCCATGCTTCCATAGTCAGTGATTGATTGTTGGCTGGAGCCACACAAGTACAGCCATGCTTCCATAGTCAGTGATTGATTGTTGGCTGGAGCCACACAAGTACAGCCATGCTTCCATACTCAATGATTGATTGTTGGCTGGAGCCACACAAGTACAGCCATGCTTCCATACTCAGTGATTGATTGTTGGCTGGAGCCACACAAGTACAGCCATGCTTCCATAGTCAGTGATTGATTGTTGGCTGGAGCCACACAAGTACAGCCATGCTTCCATAGTCAGTGGTTGATTGTTGGTTGGAACCACACAAGTACAGCCATGCTTCCATAGTCAGTGATTGATTGTTGGCTGGAGCCACACAAGTACAGCCATGCTTCCATAGTCAGTGATTGATTGTTGGCTGGAACCACACAAGTACAGCCATGCTTCCATACTCAGTGATTGATTGAACGTGATCCACACTGTTGAGGCAGGCTTCACACAGGATTGAATCCCTGCAGGGGTCTGCAGTTTGTAAAGTCATGTTTGTCTCCATATCAGAACAAGTGTTGCAGGCAACAAAAGGGCAAATAGGCAGGCCTGCACTACCGCTGTCTCACTGTATGGTCAACCTCACATGTTGTACAGACCAGGAAGACAAGGCTGCAAGACCAGGGATTCAGGATGTCATCTCAGAGCTGTGTGTGGATGCTGTGTCAGGTGAACCACACTGTGTTACATCAGAGTTACATCAACCAGTGGATTGAGCCGATATCATGAATGCTTTTAGAGAAGCCAGCCGAAACAAGAACTTTTAGTTGAATGAATCAACATCAGTAGTCAGAATTCAGGAATTTGAATTTAAAATCATTGTGGAGAGAAAAGATGCCAGTCTCAGCATCTCATAATGCAGCAGTTAAGTATATCTGAAGTCCTATCTCCTTACATCCCTATTGCACTACTTACGACAGGATTACCTGCAGAGTTGTTTGGATAGTAAACCTCTGAACCTGTATGACCTTGTGAAGCTTACAGTGACATGTCTGATTGTTCTCCTGCAGATTCTTTGTGCTCAGTCACAGAAAGGCTTTGCTGGAAGAGCCTCTGGATCTCTTGAAGGGTAAGTCAACACAATATAATCCTGTCTTGTTTGTTTGTTCATGCCTAGTCCATACATGTGATACTTCTTCTAATGTACTGGACTGATATTTGCTTGTGGATAAGCTTTATCTATTACCAGTGTCCCTTACCATCATGTGGACACACTCTGACTTCTGAGGTACTTGTAATTTACACCCCCAAGTCAAAGATGAGAATTGAAACATTTTAGTCCAACTGACCAGGTTAGGAGTTGAACCCGCTACCTCAGCATCAGCACACCGGTTGATTAAGAATGAGTGCTTTTATACATTTAGCCATGCTGAATTGCAATCCTGGCTATAAATAGTGCTTTGTACCGATCACTCAAGTGAGTCAAATGTAAAAGACACTATCCATGCCTGTAGGCACACTGGGCATATGGTCAGCACAACAGTCAAGAACCCTTTTACATACCACTGGTACATTCAGCATATGCTGCTTGACCCCATGTTTTATGACCTTTTTGGAACTCAGACAATTTCTAAGATATTTCCTTGTAGCCATTTTAGCTGGGTCAACCTGGGAGTCCAGGTAATTTATAAACAATCCACCTGTGGGTTTGAACCCATGGCTGCCAATACTGTATCTAGCCATTATAATACCATAGTTCCCAATCAGTCAAGTGCTGTCTCCAAACTCATGGTGTGAGTGGTGCTGTGCATCCATCAGTCAAGTGTTGTCTCCAAAATCCTAGCTATGAGTGGTGCTGTGCATCCATCAGTCAAGTGCTGTCTCCAAGATCCTGGCTATGAGTCACTGCTGTGTATCCATCAGTCAAGTGCTGTCTCCAAGATCCTGGCTATGAGTCACGCTGTGTATCCATCAGTCAAGTGGTCTCCAACATAAAGGTTGACTGCAGTGGTTCACCAAGACTTTTTGTCTCTAGCCTTGGTTCATTCTCTCTGGCAGAATGTTATTTGCCTATCTCTTGATGTCATCTTCTTCATCTCACTGTAATGGACTTAATTTGAGATATGTGGTAATGCTAGTCATGTTCCAAACATGTGGTAAACTGGAATGAGATATGATTACGTGTGATGTCACATTTATTGAAGAACAACATGACTGGGTCATCTACGGTGGTTTCTTATTTATCTGCTGCTGTATTTTATTTCCAGAGATTGGTGATGATTCAGGAGGAGCTGCCAGCAAAAATGGTCCCACATCCCCACAATCTCAGGCAAACACAAAGCAACAACCTGGCAAGGACAAGACTCGGAAGGGAAAATGAGAGCAGCAGGAAGGAAGGCTTTATACATTTCTATATTAATCAGATCTTAATGAATTGAAACACAAGCCATAAACAATATGCTTGCATGATTTATTGCTGGTGTATATCACTGCATCTCGTCAGGTGCATATTGCAGAGAAGTGAATAAATGATATATAACTCTGCAGTATGCACCTGATAAGATGCTCTGAAATATGCCAGGCAATAAATGGTGCAGCTTATTGTTTGTGGCTTCTGTGCCTAAATTCACTAAGGGAATATATTGTTTTGAAGATCTTAATGACTCTAAACTGAGAATGCAGATGAGGTTGAGTACCAGAAAGGTGTAGATAAACAAGACTGTGGCTCAGTTGTGTGGAATGCCTTATCCAGTTATTCAGCCAGAAGACTGGTATATTATTTTAACATGTCTCTCACTGCATCATAAATCTAGTGTTGCCACTGCTCATAAACTTATGCTTCAGAGATTAATGTAGTGGTTTCCCCTTGACTTCCATGTGCACACAAGAAAGTTATATCAATAACTTTGGATACAATGATAAGATTGAAGTCATAGGATGCTATTTATACAAGAGGACATGATTACATGAATGCAGGTCACAGAAAACCACATGGTCTTCAGTTGGAATGAAATCAGGGTCAAATACACAAGAAAATGCTTCAACACACAGGATAGACCATGATTCTGGAGAGATGAAATAGGCGTTCTCTGTGTGGCAACACAAGGATGTCTTGTAGCAGAGATGTAATGGGTGTTCTCTGTGTGGCAACACAAGGATGTCTTGTAGCAGAGATGTAATGGGCGCTCTCTGTGTGGCAACACAAGGATGTCCTGTAGCAGAGATGAAATAGGCGTTCTCTGTGTGGCAACACAAGGATGTCTTGTAGCAGAGATGTAATGGGCGTTCTCTGTGTGGCAACACAAAGGATGTCTCTGTAGCAGCCAAGATCACATAGTAGAGTTACTCCTGCATACCAGGATGGAATCCACGTTCCACCTGCAGTAATGGCAAGATGTGTTTCCCATGTGTGCTACTGTTGGATGAACCCAGTCTTGTAAAATGGGTGACACGGTGAAGGGTGGAGGTAATATAAAGGGATATTTATTGCTGTTAAGATTGGAAGTGTTAGACATCACATATTCTAGGTCATAGCATAATTAGATCAGGTGGCTGTTTCCTTTCCTCTATTTTCCAGACAAAACGGGAATTTTATGAGCTGGGTGAACTCCAAAGTCTAACTTGTCGGGGGGAAAATGAACCTGCCATTGTCTGCTGATTGATTTTAGACCAGTGTCTGCTGACAGTGTCTGCTGATTGATTGTAGACCAGTGTCTGCTGACATTGTCTGCTGATTGATTGTAGACCAGTGTCTGCTGATTGATTGTAGACCAGTGTCTGCTGACATTGTCTGCTGATTGATTGTAGACCAGTGTCTGCTGATTGATTGTAGACCAGTGTCTGCTGACAGTGTCTGCTGATTGATTGTAGACCAGTGTCTGCTGACATTGTCTGCTGATTGATTGTAGACCAGTGTCTGCTGATTGATTGTAGACCAGTGTCTGCTGACATTGTCTGCTGATTGATTGTAGACCAGTGTCTGCTGATTGATTGTAGACCAGTGTCTGCTGACATTGTCTGCTGATTGATTGTAGACCAGTGTCTGCTCATTGATTGTAGACCAGTGTCTGCTGATTGATTGTAGACCAGTGTCTGCTGATTGATTGTAGACCAGTGTCTGCTGATTGATTGTAGACCAGTGTCTGCTGATTGATTGTAGATCAGTGTCTGCTGATTGATTGTAGACCAGTGTCTGCTGATTGATTGTAGACCAGTGTCTGCTGATTGATTGTAGACCAGTGTCTTCTGATTGATTGTAGACCAGTGTCTGCTGATTGATTGTAGACCAGTGTCTGCTGATTGATTGTAGACCAGTGTCTGGGCAGTAACGAGTGTTAATCAGAAAGCCACAGCAGCTACTTGTAAAATGGGAACCAGATCATTCTGGGAATTTCCTAGGAAGGTAGTGAGGAAGGCAGTTGGTCACCTCACCTCATTATGCAGTGTACTAGTACATATGAAGGTCTAAAACATTGCTGTATCAGCCATGGTGTTGCCTTGACCTGGTGTATTTTTTAGTCAGTCAACCATAAAGAAGTTACAGTACAAACAGCGCCAGTAAACAATGAAGATAGAGGCAAAGGAGTTAAGGACGCAGTTTGTAATTTCACATACCCGCATTTGAAACACAACTGTGTTGGTTTTTTATGAAATGGCATGGGTGCCAGTCATTTAGAAAGCAATGGCAAACTACTGAATGTAGACTTGCCTAGGAATCACGAACCGCCAAAGAATGCTGGGGTTGACTGCTACATCCAGTAAAGGACATGCAACTAACAATTCTCATGCCACAAGTTCTACTGGGCATGTGATGCTAGTCCTGTGTGTTTGTACGGGCTCCCAGGTTGACCCAGCCTACACTCGGTACCAGGACATGACCTGGGAAGTCAAGGCAGGCAGTGTGACACCGACCTCATCAGTCACCGAGTGCTGGTTGGTCTACACAAATGTGCGCCCAGCATCATATGCGCAGTGCACCTCCTGGCGTGTAGAAGGACCCTTCATTGTTTACTTTTACTAATTCAGGTCAAAATATTTATTGCCCACTTGTTATCAAAGAATCCCCATCTGGGTATTTTATCATATTTTTTTTCTCCACGTTGAACTTGAGAGTAGTCCATGCTGGATTGATTTTTGCGTGAGCGCTGGCTTTCCCTATTACCAGTGTTCCCCGCCATCAGGCGAACCCGTTCCGACTTCTGATGTACTTGTAATTTACATCCCCTAGTCAAGGATGAGAAGTCAAAATTTTAGTCCAATTGACCGATGTCGGGGTTGAACTCCCTACCTCGGCATCAGCACACCGGAAGTTGAAGAACAAGCGCCCTTATCCATTCGATGGTGCTGATTCACATTGTCTTTTCATATGCCTGTTGTGAGAGAATGCATGCCACACCAGGAGAAATCAACTCGTCAACAATTAGATTATAAAACATGCCGTGGGAGAATTACTGTTTACTTTTTTTAACCATATGTGCAACTATAATTGCAGCTGTTGTTTGTCAACATTGAACATATCTTTTGATTGTGATGAAAGACAATTGCTTGTTCTTTGCGGGACATTGCAATCATTACACTCCTCCCCCTTGGAGCTCATTTCACCTCTCTTGTTGTTGTGATATTTGAACAGATGCACTATTGCTTATTTCATCCTCTAACTAGCTGCCTTCATCTTTACGATGAAATAATTGATAGAGATGCTCAAGAAGGGTTCTTGGTTCGTTCATTCAGCTACTTGATTGCCCAGGCTGAGGTCTTGCTCAATCAATAAACCCATGATCTGCCAGTGAACTAATAAGTACTAGAGCATTTATCTAGGGATTCTTTGCTCTCCATGTCTAGGACTCCACCTACTTAGAGCATTTATCTAGGGATTCTTTGCTCTCCATGTCTAGGACTCCACCTACTTAGAGCATTTACCTGGGGATTCTTTGCTCTCCATGTCTAGGACTCCACCTACTTAGAGCATTTATCTAGGGATTCTTTGCTCTCCATGTCTAGGACTCCACCTACTTAGAGCATTTATCCGGGGATTCTTTGCTCTCCATGTCTAGGACTCCACCTACTTAGAGCATTTATCCGGGGATTCTTTGCTCTCCATGTCTAGGACTCCACCTACTTAGAGCATTTATCCGGGGATTCTTTGCTCTCCATGTCTAGGACTCCACCTACTTAGAGCATTTACCCGGGGATTCTTTGCTCTCCATGTCTAGGACTCCACCTACTTAGAGCATTTATCCGGGGATTCTTTGCTCTCCATGTCTAGGACTCCACCTACTTAGAGCATTTATCTAGGGATTCTTTGCTCTCCATGTCTAGGACTCCACCTACTTAGAGCATTTATCTAGGGATTCTTTGCTCTCCATGTCTAGGACTCCACCTACTTAGAGCATTTATCTAGGGATTCTTTGCTCTCCATGTCTAGGACTCCACCTACTTAGAGCATTTATCTAGGGATTCTTTGCTCTCCATGTCTAGGACTCCACCTACTTAGAGCATTTACCTGGGGATTCTTTGCTCTCCATGTCTAGGACTCCACCTACTTAGAGCATTTATCTAGGGATTCTTTGCTCTCCATGTCTAGGACTCCACCTACTTAGAGCATTTATCTAGGGATTCTTTGCTCTCCATGTCTAGGACTCCACCTACTTAGAGCATTTATCTAGGGATTCTTTGCTCTCCATGTCTAGGACTCCACCTACTTAGAGCATTTATCTAGGGATTCTTTGCTCTCCATGTCTAGGACTCCACCTACTTAGAGCATTTATCTAGGGATTCTTTGCTCTCCATGTCTAGGACTCCACCTACTTAGAGCATTTATCTAGGGATTCTTTGCTCTCCATGTCTAGGACTCCACCTACTTAGAGCATTTATCTAGGGATTCTTTGCTCTCCATGTCTAGGACTCCACCTACTTAGAGCATTTATCTAGGGATTCTTTGCTCTCCATGTCTAGGACTCCACCTACTTAGAGCATTTATCTAGGGATTCTTTGCTCTCCATGTCTAGGACTCCACCTACTCAGAGATCTTGTATGTATTTACAATGCATGTATTATTATTGTTGCTGAAGGTTATTCTAATAAATGATGTATGGACGAAATAATGTATTAAAAGGAAGAGAGATAAAGGCAGGCCATCAGATGGGCATGATGGCCACGCCTTGGTGATGGAAAAAGGTGTACTTCAATGCATGACAAACTAGGTGACTAGCTGCTGACACTGTATGAATGATATGTGATAATTGGTGATTACCTAATGAGAATATATGAGTCATATGTGATAACTGGTGATTAGCTAATGACAATGTATGACTGGTATGTGATATTTGATGATTGCTAATGACAATGTATGAATCATAAGTGATAACTGGTGATTAGCAAACAATGCATGATTTGTATGTGTTACTTTATGACAGTTTATTATTGATAACTAGATCACGATAGTGCATGAATATTCTCCTTCTGTTCTGGATCCCCCAGTGGAGCTATGCCCTCAACCAACCCATGCCACATCCTCCCCATGTTTGCCATCTTCTACAGCTCCCCCTGTGTCCTCCCATGTTATTCATCTCCATCTCTAATTCTCTTCTACAGCTTCCCCTGTGTCCTCCCCATGTTATTCATCTCCATCTCTAATTCTCTTCTACAGCTCCCCCTGTTATTCATCTCCATCTCTAATTCTCTTCTTCTACAGTTCCCCTGTTTCTCTCCTCCCCTCCCCTGTTATTCATCTCCATCTCTAATTCTCTTCTACAGCTTCCCCTGTGTCCCCCATGTTATTCATCTCCATCTCTAATTCTCTTCTACAGCTCCCTGTGTGCCCCCCCCCATATGTTATTCATCTTCCATCTCGAATTCCTCTTCTACAGCTCCTGTGTTGCCCCCCCACCCCATGTTATTCATCTCCATCTCTATTCCGCTTCTACAGCTCCCCTGTTATTCATCTCCGTCTCTTAAGTCTCTTCTACAGCTCCCCACTGTTTTCATCTCCATCTCTAATTCTCTTCTACAGCTTCCCCTGTGTCCCCCCACCCCCCCCATGTTATTCTCTCCGGTCTCTAATTTCTCTTCTACAGTCCCCATGTTATTCATCTCCGTCTCTAATTCTCTTCTACAGCTCCCCCTGTTATTCATCTCCGTCTCTAATTCTCTTCTACAGCTCCCTGTGTGCCCCCCCCCCCATGTTATTCATCTCCATCTCTAATTCTCTTCTACAGCTCCCCCTGTTATTCATCTCCATCTCTAATTCTCTTCTACAGCTCCCTGTGTGCCCCCCCCCCCCATGTTATTCATCTCCATCTCTAATTCTCTTCTACAGCTTCCCCTGTGTCCTCCCTCCCCATGTTATTCATCTCCATCTCTAATTCTCTTCTACAGCTCCCCCTGTTATTCATCTCCATCTCTAATTCTCTTCTACAGCTTCCCCTGTGTCCTCCCCATGTTATTCATCTCCATCTCTAATTCTCTTCTACAGCTCCCTCTGTGTCCCCCCCCCCCCCCCCCATGTTATTCATCTCCATCTCTAATTCTCTTCTCATGTGCTTTTAGTTCTGCTGGTGTCTCTTGCCTTGTGGGATCCAGAAAAAGAACGTTCTAGTTATTACCGGGTTTTCTCAGTTTCTGGAATGAAAAGGGCTCTTTGACTTTTCTCCCGTAACCACAATGGTAATTGGGACACCAATGTATGGACTGAATGGGTTTGATGTGCACTGAGGATATTCTGACTAACTGGGACACCATTCCCTACTGTACGATTCCCTGTCACAATTGCTTCTCTCTTGCCAGATTGGTATTTCCACCAGGGTCTTACTCGTTCATTTCTGAATATGGTTTCTACAGGCTCATGTTGAGGTTTGTCTGTGTGGCCTACAAATATTTCAGCAAATTTAGTGTTGGAAAACCCCAGTGACTATTCACATATGGCCGTAACATAGAACATTATTAAGCAGAAGTTCAAGTAAGGTTGTTGTGTGAGATTTTCAAATGAGTGGTATTTTATATGTAAACAGTTTCTTGTAATGACAACAATTATTTTAATTCAAATAAAGATTTTTTAACACTGAAAATGCATTCAGTGGTAATCTTTCATGTGGCAACATGTGAATGTGAGTCCTGGACCATTTCACAATGTAAATTCTAGCATGCAGTGAGACAGTTTCTCACAGTATCATTGTTTGCTGTTTTCCTCATAGACTGTGGCATCTACTGTATCATTGTATTCCTCACAATACCATTGTTTCCTGTTTTCCTCATAGACTGTGGCATCTACTTGCCCTGCTATGTTTGTTTGTTTCCCTTACCTGTCTCTTTAACCCCAGCAGCCATAAACAACAGATTGCATGATGTAATGCCTGGCATATTTAGCTGTATCTCAGTATGCCAAGCAATACATTGCACCACTGACTGCTTGTGGATTCTATCTTTAAACTCACTAAATAAATGCATTGTTGTGAATTTCTATCTATTTCTTCTTCCACCAGATATTGGAAAAGTATCTCAAATTTTTATTGTCTTTCTTATTCTCCCACATGTTGAACAGGCACCTTTTGTTTCTTTAGTTTTCCTGTTTTACCATATGTGGTGAGGTACTTTTTTCAGTATGTTCTCATCTATCCATTGTACTTGTAGAGATCAGTAAAAAGTATCTAGTGTACTTGTTGAGGTCAGTAACAAGTATCTAGTGTACTTGTTGATGTATCTAGTGTAACAAGTATCTAGTGTACTTGTTGATGTATCTAGTGTACTTGTTGATAGTCAGTAACAAGTATCTAGTGTACTTGTTGATGTCAGTAACAAGTATCTAGTGTACTTGTTGATGTCAGTAACAAGTATCTAGTGTACTTGTTGATGTCAGTAACAAGTATCTAGTGTACTTGTTGATGTCAGTAACAAGTATCTAGTGTACTTGTTGATGTGATAACAAGTATCTAGTGTACTTGTTGATGTCAGTAACAAGTATCTAGTCTACTTGTTGATGTCAGTAACAAGTATCTAGTGTACTTGTTGATGTCATAACAAGTATCTAGTGTACTTGTTGAGATCAGTAACAAGTAAACTGGATCTCTTCCACACTATGGGAAAACTGTGTAACAAAAGAAAGTAATTAAACCCTGTTACATGCTTAGTGGGTTTATGGTGCCAACCCCATATCTGTATAACGCAATCACCACTTGGTGGGACATGTAGGTTGGTATCACACCAGCCAGCTTCACTTCCCAGAACACTTGCCGGTGGCCATGTTAGGCTCGGTTGACCTAAGAGCCATGGTCAATGTTTTAACACTTTGAACCTGATGCGCCGGTACACCGGCTTGATGTACTGTGTATCAGAGACCCTACGAGCCAGTATACCGGCATCCACGTGTTTCCCGTTTTAATCTCACTGTTAATCGGCAACCAGCCAACCCATAAGCATCCAGCTTACATCTAGACATGGCTAACATGTTTGAGGTCACTCTCCTGCCGAAGATTCAAAAAGTTTTTGATAGTTGACAGGGTTTTTGGCCAAAAATAAGCTGTGACGTCACCACTGGTGGCCTCGAAGACTGACAGCCAAATTCTGCATGTGGGCTATTTTCAATAACTACATCATTCATGGAGAATTAGTGCCAGCAGTTCCTGGACAAAGGAAGACAACCTTCCATATGTGCATTGAAACACTTTGCAGACAACTTGTTCGGGAATTTCCATTGTGATGCGCCAGTTACCCCTGGCCGAGTTGTGAGGGAACACATAGAAGGATGACTTCGTAATTTTTTTTTATCACTTAGAAACATTTTTTTTTTCACTTAGAAACATTTCCCACGTTTCTTGTTGCTTACCAATGATTTTTTTTCCCAGAAATAGTCTTTTTCAGGTTGAAATACTGAAATATTATAATGCCAAAAAAAACAGGTAACTAACCCGGGAAACCCAGGGTACGGGATAATAACCCTTGGGTACTGACAGGGTTCAAAGCGTTAATAAAAACCGTGCAGTGTATAGATATGGTATTTAATATAACTGTCATGTGACACCCCCCCCCCACCTTCCAATTGAAAATCAAACATCAAACCCTGGGCCTTCACAGTTAAGGATATGTGTGTAACCTTTTGCCTCAGGGGTCTCAGTACTATAGTCAAGGAGGTCTACTTCATTCCCCTGGGTGTGACCTCTTCTGGCTCAGTCTCTCTCTCTGCAGAATGACCAGCCTCTTCCAGATAACACTGTACAACGCACACACTCCATAGCTCCACCTATGACCCACCTCTCCCCAACAGCACTGTACAACACACACTCCATAGCTCCACCTATGACCCCCAGGAATCTCTGGAACAATTGCCCTCATGCTCTGAACGATACAGTCCAGGGAATGAACACACAACCTTCAGACAATGGCTTAACCACTTGGCCATGACAACCACACAAATAACATGACTGTGTCAAACAAAAAATGTGTCAACTCAACCGTAAAACATTAAATGACTGAAGTTTATTTATCCAAAAATCAAACACATGCACAAATGATGTGTTTACACAAAATAAATACATGTATAAATTCAAGAGGAGATTTCACACAAAATGTAAAAATACACTATGAAAATGCTGCATACGGAATGTACAATAAAAACTGTTCTGTGTCAGACAGACTGAAACTCAACATTTTACTGCATTCATATTTCACATTGACTTGTCATCATCCACTCAGGAAAGTTGATACATTTTCATAAACTACTTACCAAATATTATTAGATGTTAAAACATTCACTGAAAATGTATTACGATGATTTATATATAAATAACAAGAAAAATAACATATCTAAAATGTTCCCATATCTGGATAAACACACACTAAATATTTTATTTGGAACAAACAGTAATATTAAACCAATGTAAAAATAGAAAACATAAAAGACAACCAATGTAGCTACCTTAGAGGTCGGAGTGGGTTTACCTGATGGTGAGAGACAATGATAATAGGGAGAGCTAACCCACACGCAAAAATCAGCACATGTATGGACTAGGCTTGGGTTCAAAGCCGGCGAGCAGAACCAAAAAAAAAAAGAAGGGAGAAAAAAAAAACACCAATGTAGCCTGTATTTCCAGGTAAAGTACCAGTAGAAAAGGAGAAGCTTTATTAGTTATGTTATCAATTTCGGGAGATTACCTCTGGAATGAGGTGATCTAAGCTCTCGTGTGAGGTGACATATGCACTAGAGTGAAAGAAGCATTAGTAAGAGATGAGATATGCACTAGGTCGAAAGAAGCATTCACATAAGGCGAGATGTGTACTCTGGTGAAAGAAGTACTAGAGTAAGATTAAATATGCACTATAGGATACACACTAGGGTGAAAGAAATACTATACTGTGATCAAATATGCACTAGAGTGAGGAGAGATATGCATTAGAGTGAAATATAATATGCACTAGAATGAAATATAATATGCACTAGAATGAGGAGAGATATGCATTAGAATGAAATATAATATGCACTAGAGTGAGGAGAGATATGCATTAGAGTGAAATATAATATGCACTAGAGTGAGGAGAGATATGCATTAGAGTGAAATATAATATGCACTAGAGTGAGGAGAGATATGCACTGGGGGAAAGAACCAACCAAATAATGCCAAGCCTGCAGTTCCCTCCATGTCCTCCCCATTCTCTGTGTCTAGTTTTCTTCTCTTGTTTTAGGTCTCCCATTTCTTGTGCACTCTGGAATCCAGAGACAGGACTGGTTAGTTACACAATCAACAGGTTTTCTGAATTGTGTCAATCCAAAGCCAGATTCTTGTTCCTCACCTCTTGGTTTACTGGAATGTGTTTACTTCTCTCCATGAGCTCCACACTAGTGATTCTCAGACCATTTTATTCTTTCTTTTCTGTGCAAGCACCAGTTAATGTATGCTTGTAGCTCATCAGTAATTGTTAGAGTCGTTCTCCATGCAGCACTCATTTGATGTTTTAGTTCAACATTCTAAGTTTAAAGATTGAGCACAACCCACTACTGGCAATGCTGATTCGATTGCGGCACGAACCTTAAGCCTTGTCCATGTCAGATTGGAAGCACTAGAGCTGAGTTTTGCTCGTTGAGCTCGTCAGTAGTGCATATCCCTGACTAGACCCGGGATCGAACTCCGGATCACTGGCGTGTGAGGAACCACTGACCATGCATCCAGCGTGAGTCACGTGGTTGCACACCCTTCTCATAAGCCAGTGATCTAGAGTTTGATCCCGGGACAAGTCAGGGATATGCACTATTGAGGAGCTCAAACAAAAACTCGAATCTAGTGCTTCCAATCTGACGTGGACAAGGCTTAAGGTTCATGGGAAAATAGGATCAGCGTTGCCAGTAGTGGGTTGTGCTCAATCTTTAAACCTCAAATACTGAAACAACCAAATAAATCAATTGTAAGTTTGGTTCTTAATTTAATTTCTGTTGACGCCCACAAATTTCCCAGTGTTATGAAAGTTCCATGCTTTTCTATTCTTATTTACCTATCTGTATCTGCTCTGTGTCTACATTCTCTTGTCTTCTCTCCTTCATCTCCCAAAGAAGCGTGGGTCCTCAAGCAACTCATGCCAAGCCCCTTGTAGCCTGGTTCATGATTGGTTGGAAGGAATTTCTACAGGGTGAGCCACCTAAGTCACCTCTTCTGACACGCCTGGTAGGTTACAGAGTTGCAGTTCTTAGCTTCCCTCAGATTACCTTTTGCTTGATTTATACTTATTATCTTTGCCTTTCCTCTTTCCTCTATGAATATTTAGACCTAATTGTTGTGGCCTCCCAATAAATGCCTTTAATTGATCTAGCATCTATTTTGTGTGTGGGACAGGAGGACAATGTCATTGGTCAAGTCCAGGTAATCAACTAGAGCTGTCAATGCTCTATCCTCTACCTTTGGCAGTGAAACATATGGCAGTGTGTTATGTATATTTCAGCAAGGAAGTATAATATCGCTTTAATATACGTTGGCCTATTTCTATACTAAGCCCCTGATGAGATACAGCGAATTATATCAAGCAATAAATCATGCAATATGCTGTTTGTGTCTTCATTATTCAAATTCACAACTAAAAAACACTGTTTTGGATTGTACTTATGGACATAGTTTAAAAAATGTGACAAAAACTAAGATGACATCAGTAACAGCAACATCAGACTGCTGAGAAAAAACCATATAAACTTCATCACAGTTACCTATGTTGTAAAAACAGTGTTCTTTCATGAAAAGTTATATGTTAAGTTTTCTGTTTAAATACTATGAGCTTAAATTGTTAACTCTATTATTAAAGGCCATAATCACCATCAAGTTATAATTAGTTATCACTGTTGAATAGTAGAAAAATGATTCTACATTGATTTATCTCCCCTGTACCAAGCCACATTTTTATCTGTCTCATGAACTTTGACCTCGAACAGCATATCTCCCAGTTTTTCTTTCATGCTGTTCCAAATGAAAACTGTGATGTTCTCCATTGAACTAAAAACACAAACCACAACACACAAATTATTTAAGGTAATTACTAAAATTAGTTCATGATAAACACATAAAGAATAAGGTAATTGGATGATTGATAGAAGGAGAATATACATGAAATACAACAATGTTCAATATCAATACTGTGCACGTAGTTTAGCAAGAAGCTAGGCAGTATGAACACATCAGCTACAGTCTGGTAACTTTTTCTCACATCACCACAACCAAGATTACCTTCCATATTAACATGTTATTTATATACTTTGAGCTCTTTACGTTCCATATAAACATACACTGAACTCTTTACTTTCCATATAAACATGTTATTTATACACTGAACTCATTTCAATGAATATCTGATGTTTGTCATTGGAACTCCCTTGCGTGTTCCTCCCTTAGCATGTCTAATAGCTCTCCCTTGTGTGTTCAAGTTACCTTATACTTAATACTGTCACTGTCATTTACTGCCAATATAGTACCTTGCGGTTTATGGCAGGGGGTCTTTGAGCTTGAGGAATTAAGGCCGCCTGGCTAGTGCAGTCGCCATGAACTGTGCAGGTTAGAGTTTTCTTGTTGCCGCCGACAGAAAAAAACTCCATACCTTACCGAGGATTCAAACCTGCATCTCCCAAAGGAGAATCTGGCATTCTAGCCACTTGGCCAGCTGCTCCTCTCATCACTGTGTGCATACTCTGGCTTTTTACAATTGGTTGGTACATATTTAGCCTCATTGCAAGTAGTGTATTCATCATTTTTCACATTGGTTGTTGGCCCCTGCTCATACAATGAAACATTCTGTGGAATTAAAGCATTATCTGGCTACACTGTTGTTGTTTGTTGTTATTCACTACACACAAACTGGCACCTTGCTGTCTTAACAGACGATAGTTTGTTACACTGTGCTTCAAAACAGGCATAACAACTAAAACGCATGGCAGTAGACTGAGACCACTTTAGACCAGGGATGGAGTTATTCCTCTCCATAGCACAAAGACTGGGCTGAATTGAAGAGACTATGTGGCCCATGCAGCATGATCCCTCTCTCTGCCTGCCTAGTTTACCCCAAAGGAAAGGTAACACTAATACATCTGGAACATAACAAGCTGCTGCTGGATCAGCAAAGCAATGCCCTAACTGTCCACCTGTCAGAGCTCCGATCCTAGACCAGTTGCTAACCAAAGCTTAGGGCCTTGTCTGCCCTGTCATGACATTTAGTCTTTAGGTTGCATTTCCTCGCCCTAGGGTAAGGCTTGTACCCTCCAAATCGAGTCCCTCTGTTGGCACAATGTGAAGTGTCAGGTTTGGTGAGCACCGCCCAACATTCGGCGCTAACAGAAAGCAGGTAGTACCGTCTACTGTCATATGGTAGCTCAGTCATGTCTGAATAAGACCTGACTGACTGTCATTCACTACTAGAGCTGCTAATTGGTTTTGTGTTTATTGTGTGCATTTTCATTACAAACAGATATCTCCGTAAGTGCTCCAGTTTCCTCCATAGATCACAAAAGGGGAATAGATCACACAAGGGGAATAGATCACACAAGGGGAATAGATCACACAAGGGGAATAGATCACACAAGGGGAATAGATCACACAAGAGGAATAGATCACACAAGGGGAATCTCAACACAGCATGCAAACTATGTGGCACCAATGAAAACTCTAATGTGTAGTATAGCTGAATCACATGTCCTATAAATATTCACTTGTGGGTAGGTTTTCGAACTTTGAAATTTACCCTAGGCAAGGGGCTATTCATCCTGTTCTCTTCGATTTCCAACTCCAGAAGGATTTTTAATGTGCTCAATGTGCACTCTGAGTTGTTTTACCTTTGACCAAGAAGGCGAGACAATCCATCCACTATCCCAGAATCATGGGGGAATATACCACGGCTATCTTCTTCTTCCTTGAACTGCACCAGAAATTATGCAAGTAAATTAAAATCCGCACAGAAGGCAGTAGTCATGGCAGAACTAAAACTGGTGATGTTCCTTGCTCCATTTTTAAAGTCTGGGTTTGGAGAAGGTTATCAGAAGCTTGAAACTGCCAGAAAATTGTATACCTATTTGTTATTACCTCTCATCAAATGTATTTAGTTTATCTTGTACTTGATTTTGTGTGAGACAGGAGAGCAATGTCATTAGCAAAGTCCAGATCATAAAGCTGCTTTGTCAGAGAAGTGCACTGATGTCCAGTTCTGACATAGCTTGTTGTTGTCTTCATTATCCTGTCTGTAGTCAGTAAGAAAATAACTAGATATACAACAACTTAATCTCACAAATCTCACTTCCGGTTTCAAGATGGCGACGGACGGTCGTGTTGTTTTGTGTTCGTTAACTTTTTCGCGTAGGGGATGGATTTATTCATCTTTTGCGTGTAATTGGTGTGCCAGGATGTAAAACCAGGAGTTTCTACTCAAGATCTGCGCGGGTGCTACGGAGTTCATGCATCGAGCGAAGCCATCCTTGAGTGAATTTTCAGCAGCGTGTGTGGTTCAACAGCAGTCTGTGTTTACATTTTTTTCAACATGGCGGAAGAACGTGTTTTTTCCGAGCGGTCAGCAGTCAACATAACGAAGCGGTGTGGTAGCCGCGGAGGGACAAAGAAGCAAGGTAAGCGCGGTGGTTTGAGGCGTTTTAGACTCAAGTGTCACCGTCTAGGACTCAGGAACATCCGTATTCTATATTGGAACTGTGCCAGTGTAAAACAACGGGGCTCTATTTTAGAAACCCTAGTTTACAGGAACGACATTGTAGCACTCCAGGAGACGAGACTGGGCGATCAGCTACTCCGAATTGCCGGCTTCAAATGTTTCTACAACAGACGACATCTGGGAACGGCGATTCTCGTTCGCGACAGCATGGTGGCGTCAGAGCTAGACATGTCCAGTTGGGACAGTGACGATATACAAATACAGGCGTTGAGAGTTCATTCCAGTATACCATTCGTGTTGGTTAATGCTTTATGCCCGCAATGCGAGTATGGACGCCCAGAAGTGGCAGTGCTTAAGTGGCATATTAGGCCACGAGAGAAATGTTATTTTCTGTGGTGACTTCAACGCTAAAGGCAGAAGCATGGGGAAACACTTCCTCCAATACACAAGGGGAGGAGCTCGAGACTGCACTGGAAACCATCGACCTGGTTTGTATTAACAGTGGCTGTGTCACCAGGACAGCAAGCCGTCCAGGCGATGAGGACAGTGCTATTGATCTGGCGCTAGTTTCACCTTCACTCACTACAGTGTGTAGATGGGGTGTCCTAGGACACCATGGCAGCGACCACCACCCGTGCAGCATATTGGTGGAGAAAGGCAGAACCAGGCAGCACAAGCTAAAGGTAAAGACGTTCCAGTATGACAGTACAGGGCAAGATGTGGTGAGTAAAATAAGACGTGACAAGCGCAGAACGTTTCAGGGCAGGAAAAAAAGCTGGGAGCAGCCACCGTGGTGGAGTTTCGAGGTGGAGAAGGCTTGGGTGGATAAGCGTAGTGCTGTAAGGAGATGGCAAAATGCCAAGAAGAACAGAGCTGGTCATCCTAGTCCCTGCTTGCACTTAGAAAGAGAGATGCACACAAAAGTAAGCTATTTCAAAAAACTGGTCAAGGTGGTTAAAAGCGAAAAATGGGCAGAGGTGTGTCAAAGAGTAAGCACAGACAAGTCACTGAAATTGTTCTGGCGACTACATAAAAGCATGAGTGGTGTAGTCAAGAATAAGAGCATTTCAGACTTCCAAGGTGCTGACCTCACCTGGCAGAGGACTGACGAGGACAAGGGCAAAGCCCTCTTTGAACGCTACCTTGAGCAGGGCAACCAGACAGACATGGGAGGCCGAAATCTGGCCAAGGAGGTCACCTCAGACAGATGCAAGGCCCAGAACACTTCGGAGGAAGACACAGTGACAGTGAAAGAAATCAAGGCTGTGCTTCGACGATCAAAAAACAGTGCTCCAGGTCCTGATGGCATAAGATACGACGACATAAATAGGTGTACCGACAATGAGCTAGAGAAACTAGCAGACATGTACAACAACAGTATAGGGAGTGCTAGCATCAAGGAGGAATGGTTACACAGCTATCTGATTCCCTTGCCGAAGCCTGACAAAGACCACAAAAAAATTCAGGGATATCGAATTATAACCATGCAGAATACAATAGGCAAGCTGCTGGAGAAGGTAATTGCCAGGAAAATATCAAGCCAACTAGAGAGGCAAGGTGTTTTCCCACCTACCCTGGGTGGGTACCGTCCAAAAAGAGAAACCTGGACCAATGCAGCAGTCTTTGCCCATGATGTCTATGAAGGTTTCCACTCAGGCACTGAAACCGTTGCTGCAGCGATTGATCTTGAGGACGCATACAACAGAGTACCACTGGATTTTTTAATGTTTCAGCTTCTTGAACTAAACGTAAGTCCATTCCTCCTTAGTTGGATCGCTGCAGCCCTCTACCAACGGAAAGTAGTTTTTAGATGTGGCAGTTGGACTTCGGAACCAACAACAATATATCCTGGCCTACCACAGGGATCACCATTATCTCCGGTACTGTTCAACGCCTACACAGTGAGAATCACCAGTGAGCAGATCACTGGACCTGGCAGGACATTGTCGTATGCCGATGATGTTTTAGTGTATCGTCAGGGTAAGGATAGAGAGAAGGTTCCTGTGGAACTACAAACCGAACTCAATCGCATAAGTACTTGGTGTGATGAAGCTGGGGCAATGGTCAACCCAACAAAGGCAACAGTGACTTGGTTCTCGTTGAATAATCATATTGTCAACAATCCAACACCAACTGTAATGCTGTGTTCAGAGACGGTGGAAAGAACGCAGGCAATGAATTACCTGGGGATACGGTTTGATCGAAGCCTTGCTTATAATGTGCACATAGACCAGGTGATAACAAAGGCCAAGCGGGGTTTGGCAGCGATGCGGGTGATGGCGGCAGCAAACTGTGAGCAGCGCCATCTATGTCTTCTGTACGAGGGGCTGGTCATGTCTGTTTTGGAGTATGCAATGGCAATCCTGACTCTCAGCCATAAGCAGATAGAAAGGATGGAAAGGATACAGAATGAAGCTATGCGCATTATTCTTGGATGTACAAGAGATACAGCATGCAGGGCGATGCGCTACCTTCTTGATTTTCCAACCATTGAAGAGAGAATACAAGTTTGCAGGGCACGCGCCTACCTCAGAATTAACGCAAACACACAACATCCACTGCATAGTGAAATTAGGAAGGTGAAGGGCAGCAGGTTAAAAAGAGGACGGTCGTGGATGGGTCAAGCCGAAGACATTCTTCAACAGGTGTGTTCACTTGAGGACTTAGAACCTGGCGAGGAGTGGGTGCAAGTGCCAACAGACTTCTGCACATCCTTTTCAGTTTGCATCCAACTAGATAGAAAATGCAGACAAGAAAATCCGGCTGCTGTTGAGGCTGAAGTACAAGCGTTGATTTTCGAGAATTCGCTAGACGGTGACGCGGTCATCTACACAGATGGGTCGGTCGTCCGACATGTGAGAAACTCATGGGCCTTTACAGCTCGGGCCGGAGAGAGAATTGTGAAGGAGGACTCTGGTGCTTTCACTGAAACCACAAGTAGCCTGACCATGGAAGTCATGGCAGTAAGTAAAGCAATAACATGGCTCGAGACACAGACATTCACTAGGGCTTGTTTCCTTAGCGACTCAATGAACATGATCAAGAGGATAGAGGAGGGGTCGATCTGAAGAGAATGGTTGCTGCCTCTGAAGCGGTCTCGGCTGGCAAAGATTAGTTTCATCTTCGTGCCAGGTCACGCGGGAGTACAAGGAAATGAGCGGGCTGACAAGCTCGCAGGTGAGGCTACTGTGGAGGGTGGATGCGCCATGGACCAGGCTGACATTCTGAATGCTCTACGAGAAGTGAGACTTTTGCGAGAACCAAGTGATGACTGAATCTACAACAATGGTCAGACTGCGGGAGCAGCAAATTAAAAGAGGGGTGGCCAAACAAGAACACTACGCAGGAAGCCAAAGAAGATTGATAAACCAACACAGAACTGGCGTCGTTAGCCGCTACACGCTGCGGGATTTGCTGAGGAGGGGATCTGAGCACTTATGGACTGAATGGTTCGATGTGCAACGAGGATGATCTGTCGACTAACTAACTAACTAACTAATCTCACAAAGTCATCAAATAAAAAGAAATGGAAACAGACTGCTGGTAGCAAACAATCTTTCAGGTTCTAGAAGCTGAAGAAGAAAACCGTAAACTTTACCTAACTTGACTTTTGAAAAATGGTACGTCTTTATCCAGGTTTCTGTGGTCAAGGACTGACATGATTGCTTCCTGTGGCAAAATACAATATAATTGTTCTTTCAAAACTACAGGCAAGGGACATCACTGTTCCAATTTTACTAAAGAGTGCACTCTTTCTCTCTGTCTCTTTTTGTGTCTCTCTGTCTGCCTGCCTCTTTCATCTATCTATGTATCTCTGCCAATTTGTAATCCTTTGAAAATAAAGCTTGGTTGCTTGTTCATTCTCTCTCTCTATCTTTTTCTGTCTGTCTGTCTCATTCTCTCTACCTGTGTTTCTCCCTGTCTCCCCTCCCTCTCTCACCCATACACGCTAATAAAACATCTCTGGCTAATGTTTATAGTTTTGGGTTATATTTATAAATATTGTGTCTATTATTTGTAACAATAAACTATTTTGTTTTTATGTCTTTAACAACTGTTTCTCGTGCACCATCATTATCAAAGAACTTATCCTAACTGTAACGTCGTGCACACAGAATAACACAATGTAAGAATTCAAGGTTTACTGTAACTGTGTGCTTTGCTCAAAACTAGCCTCAAAATGACAAGAAAATAATACTTAAATAACATTTATAAAATTCAATGTTACACATAATGGAACAGAAAATTACATTTCCAGTGAAACTGTAATAACAATGACAACTCTTTTTTTTTAAAAAGACACATTCTTAAAAGCAAAACAGCATAAGTTAAAAAATCACCTATGTGATACCAAGACCAATGGGAAAGCTCCAAATTCCAACCAATTATGCAGTCTACAAAAGCCTTGGTTTCACTTGGGTGAGGGCCCAATATCCACTGGAAGATGAAAGAAGGAGGAGGTAGAAGAAGAAGAAGAGTGAGATGAAGAAGAAGAGTGAGATGAAGAGGAAGAAATAGAAGAAGAAGACAGAAAGGAAGAAGTTGGAGAAGAGAAGAGGAAGAAGTAGAAAAAAAAAGAAGAATAAGAAAAATAAGAAGAGAAGAAGATGTGGAAGAGAAGAAGAAAATAATATATAGTCAATCATCTTTGGATATGTTCCAAGTTGCTGAAGTCCCGAATCTATTGTAATAACTTTCAAAATCAAATGATAAAAATAGAGAGAGATAAGACAGGAAAAAAGACACTGAACATATTGACACGGTAATAAAATGATGTCGACGCAAGAATTGCGCTGATAAAACTGACACCAAATCCTGAAGTTTACTATAGACCATTCTACCTTGATGTCAATCATAAGACATTCGATGAAATTATAAACAGTAAACAATGTAGGAGAAGGAGAAATCACACAAATATAGATTGACCATGATTCATTACTAATCATCATATAGCAATTCCTATACAGAATGTGGCAATCAACACAGCTCACCAGAAGAGACTCAATCCTTCACTAGTTCTCAACATGTTTAATGTTATTTGCTTGCTGGTGTTCTGCCGTAGGTTCTTCTTGCTGTTTAATCATGGTCAGTCTCGTTCTGAGTGTTTTTAGCAGCGCCCATTGTTGTTAATTACTTTACAATAATAGGACATTAAAACAAAACTTACACATGTGAAAAAAAATCTGGAAAATGATAATTAACTAGTGGCTAATACATAACATTAAAATTGACGAAACTTTTAAGACACTGACCTGTATAAACTGTTTCAAGTCCACGATGTTGATGACCATTCCTGTCACCGGATCAACCTTGATAGAAAAATATCAGACTGCCTAATAACACAGATGGTATTTTAACACACAAAATACATGCTATATTGGTTGCTTGTCTACTTGGATTTATATTTGTATATATCATTTGTTGGTGTCTGCGGCGATCAGATAAATACCCGTACATTGTGTGTATCTTATCTACTGCTTGGATTTTGAGGATTTTTTTTTCTGAAGTATTAACATGCTTCACCAGGATCTGTGGCAGGTCAGTGGTCATCACACTTGCCTGATGGCCCAGTAGTCATTAATTATCTGAATCTCTCCAATAGAGATGTTATGTTTTTTAGAAAATTGACTGGGGCTTTCAGGTGAGAGTACAGCCCTTTACAATCGAACATTACCCCACAAACTTTCAACATGAAACATCTATCCACTGACTACTGACCTGCATAATATATGTCTGCCTGTCATTAATCATGATTTCCTGCTTTTCGTTTACTTTTCTATACAAACCTGGCTTTGCTACTTCTGAAAATCTTTTTTCTCTCGCACATTATGTTGTCTATGTTACATAGAAAGTGTACATCATTAACAAACTCAACATTCTCCAGTTATTTCTCCAAATCTTATTAGTATTTCCTTGTGCACAGTTCAACCTGTCCACACTTACAAATCTATGCTCTGGGCTTTCATGTCTCTGTAGTTTCCACACAAAAGAATTAATGACATCACTAATAAAAGAACACACACATAATGGACTGTCTAAGAACCAAAGATGGCAAAATCATAATAGAAAAAGATCACATTTTGCATGCATGGTCAGATTATGTGAAAGACCTTTATGATGATACAAGAGAACAATGATATTCAGAATAATAGTGAAGGACCATCAATTTTGAAGATGGAAGTTCAGAATGCTCTTAACCATATGAAAACTGGCAAGACCCCAGATCCAGACAAAATCATAACAGAAGTGATCAATGCCTTAGAAGAATAGGGAATACACCAGGTAACCAGACTGCTGAACACAATATATGATACTGGAGATACACCTCCTGAATTATGTAATTCTATATTTATTGCGCCCGCTTCGTGGCTTAGAGGTTATGGCTTTTCTCCGTAATCTCATATACTCTCGTGGGTAACGTGATGACGGTGAGAATCAGCAGTGGTTCGAATCGCATCAGTAACTTACGGGGTATGTGAGCCGGCCGCTCAGAAAGCAATGACAAACTACTGAGCGTAATCTTGCCAAGAAATCAACATACAGCTGAAAGATGCTGGTGTTG
Organism: Cepaea nemoralis; assembly: GCA_014155875.1. Taxonomy (NCBI): domain Eukaryota; kingdom Metazoa; phylum Mollusca; class Gastropoda; order Stylommatophora; family Helicidae; genus Cepaea; species Cepaea nemoralis. The sequence continues at coordinate 79,403 of JACEFZ010027526.1, read as the reverse complement.
ACAGCAATGTCCTGTAAAGGATATGAAAAAAAAAATATTTATTGCAATCTCGAAGAAATCAGGAGCCTTGGAATGTGATCAACATCGAACAATTAGTATAATGAGCCACATCACGAAGATTGTGCTAAGAATCATCATGCAAAGAGATAGGAAGAAAACACAACCCGAAATAGGAGAAGAACAATGTGGGTTTGTAGAAGGCAAGGGTACAGTAAATGCTGCGTATATGCTGAGAACATTAATTGAACATTCTAGAGAAGTAAACAAAGACCTACATCTTTGCTTTATTGACTACACAAAATCTTTCGATAGGGTGAGACATGTCAATATAATAAAGATGCTTGCAGATCTACAAATTGATAGGAAAGACCTTAGACTTGTTAAAAAAACATATATTGGAAACAACAAGCCACCATAAGAATTGATAATGAAGTAGGTCAATATCAACCTATTAAGAGAGGTATGAGACAGGGATGTGTAATGTCTCCAGATCTTTTTTTCCTATACAATGAAAATATTTAAAGAAATTTAGAAGATATGAGAGGAATCACCATTGGGGGAAGTAACATCAATAATATTTGATATGCGAATGATACAGTCTTGATTTCAGACAATAAGCAGGATCTGCAACATTTAGTAGATATGTTGTTTCACATAGTGAACAACTAGGGTTAGAATTAAATTGTAAGAAGACACAGATTATAGTCGTCACTAGGAAGTATGAAATACCACAATGTAATATACAAGTACATGGGAATATTCTTAAACAAGTGAATCGGTACAATTATCTCAGAAGTCATCTTATGGGAGATGCCTTGAAGAGATTAAGACAAGAATCGCCATAGCAAAGATAACCTTTTGCAAGATTAAAAACATACTGACTAATGAAAAAATGTCATTTGCAATGAGAAAAAGAGTGCTACATAGAACTCTGCACTTCTGTATGGATGTAAAGTGTGGACAATGAGCAGACAGGCTGAAAAACATCTGATGACTGTGGAAATGTGATTTCTGAGGAAAATGCAAAGAATACCATGGACAGGCAGAAAAACCAATGACCAAGTCCTACAAGAAACAAATGAAAACCGTAAACTGATCAGAGAAATTAGACGTAGACAGTCAACATTTTTTGGACGTTATGAGAAGAAATAAATTGAAGAACTTGGTGACAACTGGCAAGATTGAGGGAAAAAGAACAAGGGGAAGGCAGAGAAGAAAATATTTGGATGGCTTGGCCATGTGGTATGGTCGAAACAAGAACATTTAATTGATCTACGACTCTGGTGATCGTATGAGATGACGAAACATGACCACTGACGCTTATCAGCATGGCACATGATGATGAGTTTCCACATAAAAGCCAGGGTCAAGGCAATCATTCAGTCTGGCAAGCAGCTTCCATTGGCTAAGATCTCAGGACACTGCCAGCAATTGCCAATCAGGTGAACTACTGTGCACAGACAAGTTACAGTTATGGAGTTCAGTGGCTAGCACATATGCCTGCCAACCTGGCAGTCATGTGTTCAAATCTCCATCGAGGTGGCATCATATACCCAACACGCCACAAAATGCAGAAAAGGGTCCTCTACTTTGCGTGTGTTAGGGTCGTCTACTGTGCAGGTGTTAGGGTCAGTCTACTGTGCGTGTGTTAGGGTCCTCTAATTTGCTTGTGTTAGGGTTCTCTATGTTGCTTATATTAGGATCCTCTATGTCGCTTGTGTTTGGGTCCTCTATGCTTGTGTTAGGGTCCTCTATTTGGCTTGTGTTACCTAGGTTACAGCTGTCCTGGTCACAAATAACCTGGTGCTGGCACTAACAACATATACATGAACTATTGCCTCCCACCCCCACTCCACCACAATGGAAGTGGCTCTATATGTTAAATAAACTGACATTCAATCAAAGAAAAGTAGAATGGTGCACTTACTGGACCTCTGAGAACCACTTCCACTGTGGACAACAGAAAACAGAAATCATCATCAAAAAAGGTCAATTATCAGTGAGACATAATGAACACAATACCACTTCAAGTGACCGGCTGACTGCAGTAGGTAACATAACAACCTCAAGTTTCTAGCGCTATATCCGGCTGCTCTAGGTAACCCTCTGCCATACACAACACTGTACAAACACACATAACACTATCAACACACACACACACACACTCATAACACTGTACAGCCACACTTAAAACACTTTACACATACACCCTAACACTGTCTGTAGACACACATACACCATAATACTGTCTGTACAAACACATACACCCATAACACTGTTCACACATACACCTATAACATTGTGCACACACCCATAGTTAGTCAACAGATTATCCTCACTGCATATCAAACCATTCAGTCCACAAGTGCTTGAATCCTCTTCTCAGTATTTCCCTCAACGTGTGGCACCTAATGACAACATTTCTGAGTTGGGTGACAATTCTTCTTTAACCCCCTACAGTGCTCTTGTCTGGATTGATCATTTTTGACTTTTGTTCTTGCAGACTAGTCAAAGATTCACAGTCATCACTTGATTCTTTAATCACACTGGCTCTTTGAAGAGATTCAGTATATCAGTCTGATCCATCGCTTGTCCACTTCCCACAGTAACTCTGCCTGAATGCTGTCAGCTTCCCCACTTCCCACAGTAGCTCCGCCTGAATGCTGTCAGCTTGCCCACTTCCCATAGTAGCTCCGCCTGAATGCTGTCAGCTTGCCCACTTCCCACAGTAGCTCCGCCCCATGGCCTGGCACAAAACTGAAGCTGATCTTTTTTAGCCTTGACCTCCTCATATACTCCACCTACTATTTCCAGACCCAGCCCATCTCGATCTCCCAGAGCATACTCATTGAGTAACTGAGAGAGTATGCCTGGGTGAAAGTCTTTGTCTCCAGCCAGGCTATTGCTTTATTTACTGATGTGACCTCCATAGTCAGGCTACTTGATGTTAAGGCACCGCATTCTTCCTTCACTGTTCTCCCAACGGGGTAAACAAGTAGCATCTGCACAAGGACTTGGTGCAGAGCTTTCCTTTCCCTCTCCATGTTCAGAAACAAGCAATGTTTTCAAAACTAGTACCGAAACTTCTCATCCAGGGATTGATTGATTGATTTAGGAAATGACATCACACCATTCGGGGTATTCCCATAAGCGCTCCGTCCCCATCCTCAGCAGCAAGTGAAGAGTTTCAACACTAATAGTTCCAGTAGCAATCTGATTATATGTCCGTCTCGCCTTTCCTCTGAGCGTCAAGCGTCAGCCAGATCCCCTCGTCACACCTTGCTGCCTCATTCTTACCAGACTATGGTGATCCATTTGCTCCTCCGAGGTGTACACGTGCTCCCACAAGGCCGCAACCACGTCTGCCTTGTCATGCATCAATACTCCACCAAGTTTTGCAGAGCCAGCCAATCTGTCTGCCTGTTCAGTGCCCAGTACACCGGCATCCCCCAGAGAAAAGATCCAGGTGATGCTATCTACCCGTGACCTCCGAAGCTAAGCAACCCACTTAGCACAAAGCCTACCTGTCCTCACCCTCCTCAGCATGCTTTCTGAGTCAGTTACAATCACAATGTGTGTATGTATCGTGTTCTCCATCCAGCGGAAAGCTGCACTGACGCCTCCACCTCCATTCTTAAGCTAGTTGTTGTGGCATCATACGCCAGGCTCTCCTGCACCAAACATCGACCAATAGCTTTTGCTAAGAATCCCCAGGCACTTCTCCTACCTCTCAATACCGAACCATCCGTGTAGATAATCACATCACCTGGGCAAGTGTTATCCTGAATTAGTTGCTGGATTTCCACGTCTGTGGCCCCTGCTCAATGTGATTATAACTCTGCACAAGTCTGACTGCTCCGCTGGCACTCTGACCCACTCCTCTTCTCGCCTAATGTTCTCCAAGGGGCACACCTGTCAGATCGTATCCTCCGCCTGAGCCATCCATGATTTCCCTCTTATCAGTCTGCTGACCCTTAACTTGCATCCAGCTGCCTCATGCAACGTGGTGATCTGTGTCTGCAGCTACTCTGAAGTATGCATTCGCCTGCATCACCTTGAGCCTATCAGCAACAGTCGGCAGACCAAGGATGTAACGCATACACACTACTGGGGTGTCTCTGGTGCATCCCAGAATGACCCGCATAGCTTCGTTCTGTATGCGCTCTAATTTCACCAGCTGACTCTTTGAGACAGTGAGCAATCCTAGTCCATAATCAATCACAGAGAGGATCAAATGCTGGTATAGTGTGGAAAGCATTCTCTGCTCTGAGTCCATTGCAGCCATAGTTTTAAGTGCAACTCATCCAGGGAGAGGCATGCTAGGATATTACCAGGTCATGAGCACATACAGAGTTGGTCATATTTCCTCTACAGGTTTCAGGCATCTCGTTAACAGACCCAAACCAAATACCTTGGGGGAATGTTGACAGCTGGGCAACAAATAATTCTATCAGAAATACCTTGAGAGAATGTTGACAGCTGGGCAACAAATAATTCTATCAGAAATACCTTGGTGGAATGTTGACAGCTGGGCAACAAATAATTATATCAGAAATACCTTGGTGGGATATTGACAGCTGGGCAACAAATAATTCTATCAGAAATACCTTGGGGGAATGTTGACAGCTGGCAACAAATAATTCTATCAGAAATACCTTGGGGGAATGTTAACAGCTGGGCAACAAATAATTCTATCAGAAATACCTTAGGGGGAATGTTGACAGCTGGGCAACAAATAATTCTATCAGAAATACCTTGGGGGAATGTTAACAGCTGGGCAACAAATAATTCTATCAGAAATGCCTTGGTGGAATATTGACAGCTGGGCAACAAATAATTCTATCAGAAATACCTTGGTGGAATGTTGACAGCTGGGCAACAAATAATTCTATCAGAAATACCTTGGTGGAATATTGACAGCTGGGCAACAAATAATTCTATCAGAAATACCTTGGGGGAATGTTAACAGCTGGGCAACAAATAATTCTATCAGAAATACCTTGGTGGAATATTGACAGCTGGGCAACAAATAATTCTATCAGAAATACCTTGGGAGAATATTGACAGCTGGGCAACAAATAATTCTATCAGAAATACCTTGGGGGAATGTTGACACTTGGGCAACAAATAATTCTAACAGAAAAACCAACTTCATCACATGACAGATAGGATTGGAGAGTTGTGAGGCTGACACCTGCCCCAGACCAGGCACCAAAAATAGAAGTATCAATTAATGTGTCATTTGTGATTGTACTTCTTATGTGTAGTCAGAGCACACTAAATAAATCTGACAACATAAGGTGTGCATATCGGTCATAGTGAAAGTAGAACACTTGTGATTTTATTGCTTTCATTTATGTATCCACTGGACACCAGTTGTGATTATTTTTTTAGTATCATTTATGCCATCACTGGACAGCTGCTGTGACCTTTTGGTGATGAAAGATTTTACACCTGAAAAATTGTGTTCATCATCATCATGTGTCCTGCCAACTGGCATAGGCATTCATGTTATCTCCACAGATCTCAGTCCTTGGTAGTTCAATAAATCAATCATGTGCCATGCCGGAAAGCGTGGGCGGTCATGACTCACCATTTCACTCGATCACCAGTGTCGTGGATCAGCTCAGTGTTCCTGTCTCGTCCATGCCATGTGGCCAAGCCATCCAGGTATTTTCCTCTCGGTCTTCCTCTTGGTCTGTTCCCTTCGATCTTGCCAGTTGTCACTAAGTTCTCCAATCCATTTCTTCTCATAACATGTCTAAAAAATTTTGACTGTCTACGTCTAATTTCTCTAATCAGTTTACGATTTTCATTTGTCTCCTGTAGTACTTGGTCATTGGTTTGTCTGTTTGTCCATGGTATTCTTTGCATTTTCCTCAGAAACCACATTTCTGATCATCAGAAACATCAGATGTTTTTTCAGCTTGACTGCACATTGTCCAAGTTTCACATCCATACAAAAGAACAGGTTCTATGTATCCCCTCAACACTCTTTTTCTTGTTTCAATTGACATCTTTTTATTGGTCAAAATGTTTTTCATCTTGCTAAAGGCTACTTTCGCCATGGCGATTCTTGTTCTAATCTCTTCAAGCATCTCCCATCAGATGTTATGACTGTTCCGAGATAATTGTACCGATTCACTTGTTGAAAAATATTTCCATTTACTTGTATATTACATTGTACATATTACCTTGGTGTTATGATTCTAAAATAACAAAAAGTGGAACTATAAGAGTTATAAGCATTTCAGCAACTTTCACAAAATTGACAATGTAATTGTCCCCACCTTTGTAGTTATGTCCATGGCCATTAGGATGATTGCACTTTCCATACAAATCTAAGTTCTCTTTATCCGACAGTTGTGGACTGAAGGCAGGAAGCGGGATAAAGTGCAAGCAACAAGTTCAAAACATAAATATGTTTCATAAATAATTCATACACTCTCTGATAAAATTCTTGTCAGGTCTTAGTTAGATATGATTGAGCTACCATATGACAGTAGACGGTACTACCTGCTTCTGTTAGCGCTGAATGTTGGACGACACTTACCAAACCCAACACGCCACACTGTGCCATCGGCTTCGGGCGGTGGAGCGCAATTCGGAGGATGCAAGCCTTATCCTAGTGCAAGGAAATGCAACCTAAAGAATAAATGTCATGGCAGGGCAGAACAGGCCCTAAGCCTTGGTTGGCAACTGGTCTAGGATTGAAGCTCCGACATGCAGACAATTAGAGCATTGCTTTGCTGATCCGGCAGCTTCTGCAGCTTGTCTTGTTCCAGACATATTGGTTTACATTTCCTCTGGAGTACACAAGACAGGCAGAGAGAGGGATCATGGTGCATGGGCAACATATGGTCTCTAAATTCAGCCCAGGCTTTGTGTTATGGAGAGGTATAACTCCATTTTACAAACTATCGTCTGTCAAGACGGCAAGGTGCCAGTCAGTCATCTGACAACTGCTTCCTTCCATCTCCACTTCTGTTTTTTTTACCATCAAATTGCCTTCAAAAGTGTTTGAAATATCATTGTAAACTAAAGTGTGTTCACATTACAATGAAATTGTTGGAGGTAGTATAGACTACACAAAAGCTTTCAATCAAGAAAGACATGTCAACATGATGGTAAGGACCTTAATCTTGTAAAAAATATACATTGGAAACAACAAGCTGTCAGTAAAGATTAATAATGAAATAAGTCAATATCAGCCTATTAAGAGAGGTGTGCAGCAGGGATGTGTAATGTCTCCAGATCTTCTTTTTTCTATGCAGTGAAAATATTTTTAGAAATTTAGAAGATAGAGGAGCCACCATTGGGGGAAATAACATTAATAACATTAGATATGCAGATGACACAGTATTAATTGCAGACAATGAACAGGATCTGCAACAGCTAGTAGATGTAGTTATTGTACACAATGAACAACTAAGGTTAAAATTAAATTGTAAGAAGATAAAAATTATGGTCATCACTGTTTTTTTGTTCACATATCCTTTTACAGGACATCACTGTCAACATCAGCATCTTTCAGCTGATTGTTGACTTCTTGGCAAGATTACGCTCAGTAGTTTGCCATTGCTTTCTGAGCGACCGGCTCACATACCCAGTAAGTTACTGACATGACAAGAACTGCCACCGATTCTCGCGCACGTCACATTACTCACGAGTATACGGGATTACAGAGAAAGTCGCTAACTCCTAGGCCAGGGAGACGGCATGGTCATCACTAAGAAAAAAAAAATAACTGAAAGTAATATAATGGCAAATAGGTATATTCTTAAACAAGTGAATCGGTACAATCTATCTCAGAACAGTCATAACATCTGATGGGAGATGTCTTGAAGAGATTAGAACAAGAATCGCTATGGCAAAGGTAGCCCTTTGCAAGAAGGAAAACATACTGACCAATAAACAGAGTTATTTGCAACGAGAAAAAGAGTGAAGTGCTACAAAGAACCTGTACTTTTGTAGGGTTGTGAAAAGGGGACAATGAGCACACAAGCTGAAAAACATAATGGCAGTGGAAATGTGGTTTCTGAGGAAAATGCAAAGAATACCATGGACAGACAGAAAAAACAAAACAATGACCAAGTCCCATAAGAAGCAAATGAAAACTGTAAACTAATTATTGAAATTAGATAGACAGTCAAAATTTGTTGGGCATGCTATGAGAAGAAATAAACTTGAGAACTTGGTGACAACTGGCAATAGTGACGGGAAAAGTCAGTTGTTACAATAATGAAGAGCAAAGACAGTGCTGAACTGGTAAACCTGAGAGCAGCACTCCAAGGACTATGTCAGACATCCAAATGGGTTATAGTACAATAAACTCAGTCACACTGCATTATAACTGGAAATGAATAGGCTTGAGTTGAGCTGAGTTGAGTTGAGTCAAGAACCAACATCACTGCACTCGTGGAATTCCCATACGCTCTCAGTCCTCATCTTCAACAGCCAGCAAAGAGTTCCAATACTAATGGTGCTCGTTGCAATCTGATTAAATGGCTGTCTCGCTTTACCACTGAGTGACGACTTTCTATTAGATCCTCTGACCACCCTTTGCTGCCGCATTCTCTCTAGACCATGATAGTCTGTCTATCTGTTCTTCTACATTATTCATGTGCTTCCAGAGGCCCTTCACCACATCTGTCTTATCATGCATCACATCACCCCTTAATGATGTGACACCAGCCAATCTGTCTGCTTGTTCATTTCCAACCACACCAGAGTGTCCTGGAGAAAAGATCCAGTGAATGCTCACAACCCCTTTACCTCTGAATTGATGCATGCCATTCAGCATGAACCATGGCAGTCTTCAACTTTGTCAGCATGCTTTGGGAAACAGTTACAATCACAACATGAGTCTGTTCTCCAACTAGTGGGAAGCTGCAATAACCGCCCCCACCTCTATTCTCAGACTTGAGGTTATGGTGTTGATAGACTTACAAACTGGCAAAGGAAGGTGGAAGACTATCTCAGCTTGATATAGACATGATGAGGCCGAGAAATTGATAAGAAGCAGTTATAGAGCCAAGAAAGAATCAGAGTATCCACGCCATTAGAAAGATGATGAAAAGTACCAACTCCAGCAAAGAGAACAAGTAGCAATATTCAGTCTCCGCAAAGGACATATCAGGCTGAAATACCATTTGTTCAACAAATTGATTGAAGTATGGTTTTTAATTGTGCTAGCTCTATTAGTAGGTTTCTCATAATTGTGCTAGCTCTATTAGTAGATTTGTTTCTCATAATTGTGCTAGCTCTATTAGTAGGTTTCTCATAATTGTGCTAGCTCTATTAGTAGATTTGTTTCTCATAATTGTGCTAGCTCTATTAGTAGATTTGTTTCTCATAATTGTGCTAGCTCTATTAGTAGGTTTCTCATAATTGTGCTAGCTCTATTAGTAGGTTTCTCATAATTGTGCTAGCTCTATTAGTAGATTTGTTTCTCATAATTGTGCTAGCTCTATTAGTAGATTTGTTTCTCATAATTGTGCTAGCTCTATTAGTAGGTTTCTCATAATTGTGCTAGCTCTATTAGTAGATTTGTTTCTCATAATTGTGCTAGCTCTATTAGTAGATGTGTTTCTCATAATTGTGCTAGCTCTATTAGTAGATTTCTCATAATTGTGCTAGCTCTATTAGTAGTTTCTCATAATTGTGCTAGCTCTATTAGTAGATGTGTTTCTCATAATTGTGCTAGCTCTATTAGTAGATTTGTTTCTCATAATTGTGCTAGCTCTATTAGTAGGTTTCTCATAATTGTACTAGCTCTATTAGTAGATTTGTTTCTCATAATTGTGCTAGCTCTATTAGTAGATTTGTTTCTCATAATTGTACTAGCTCTATTAGTAGATTTGTTTCTCATAATTGTACTAGCTCTATTAGTAGATTTGTTTCTCATAATTGTGCTAGCTCTATTAGTAGGTTTCTCATAATTGTGCTAGCTCTATTAGTAGATGTGTTTCTCATAATTGTGCTAGCTCTATTAGTAGATTTGTTTCTCATAATTGTGCTAGCTCTATTAGTAGATTTGTTTCTCATAATTGTGCTAGCTCTATTAGTAGATGTGTTTCTCATAATTGTGCTAGCTCTATTAGTAGATTTGTTTCTCATAATTGTGCTAGCTCTATTAGTAGATTTAAGGCTAGCTCTATTAGTAGGTTTCTCATAATTGTGCTAGCTCTATTAGTAGATTTGTTTCTCATAATTGTGCTAGCTCTATTAGTAGGTTTCTCATAATTGTGCTAGCTCTATTAGTAGATTTGTTTCTCATAATTGTACTAGCTCTATTAGTAGATTTGTTTCTCATAATTGTACTAGCTCTATTAGTAGATTTGTTTCTCATAATTGTACTAGCTCTATTAGTAGATTTGTTTCTCATAATTGTACTAGCTCTATTAGTAGATTTGTTTCTCATAATTGTGCTAGCTCTATTAGTAGATTTGTTTCTCATCATTGTGCTAGCTCTATTAGTAGGTTTCTCATAATTGTGCTAGCTCTATTAGTAGATTGTTTCTCATAATTGTGCTAGCTCTATTAGTAGATTTGTTTCTCATAATTGTGCTAGCTCTATTAGTAGATTTGTTTCTCATAATTGTACTAGCTCTATTAGTAGATTTGTTTCTCATAATTGTACTAGCTCTATTAGTAGATTTGTTTCTCATAATTGTGCTAGCTCTATTAGTAGGTTTCTCATAATTGTGCTAGCTCTATTAGTAGATTTGTTTCTCATAATTGTGCTAGCTCTATTAGTAGATTTGTTTCTCATAATTGTGCTAGCTCTATTAGTAGATTTGTTTCTCATAATTGTGCTAGCTCTATTAGTAGATTTGTTTCTCATAATTGTGCTAGCTCTATTAGTAGATTTGTTTCTCATAATTGTGCTAGCTCTATTAGTAGATTTGTTTCTCATAATTGTGCTAGCTCTATTAGTAGATTTGTTTCTCATAATTGTGCTAGCTCTATTAGTAGATGTGTTTCTCATAATTGTGCTAGCTCTATTAGTAGATGTGTTTCTCATAATTGTGCTAGCTCTATTAGTAGATTTGTTTCTCATAATTGTGCTAGCTCTATTAGTAGATTTGTTTCTAATCATTGTGCTAGCTCTATTAGTAGATTTGTTTCTCATAATTGTTTAGAAAATGTGAGGAATGTTATTCAAGCAGCTATGTTTATATTTACAATCGTGTTCTGTATATTCTCTTAAATAGATACTTTTTAGTTCTTATTCATGCAGTGCATGGGCAATAGAGCCTTTTCTTTCCGTGGCTCCACAATTCCAAGAAGAATGAAATTTCCATCTAACATATCAGGAGACCAAATAGAAAAGAGTGACACACCATAAACATCTAAATGATAAATAATTATAACATGACAACACCAAGCACAGGTCAAGCAGGGTCAACCGTCAACTAGATGATCTAGTAGTACTGAGTTGATGGTTGACCCTGCTTAGTGCTTGACTTGTGTTGGTGTCAGTTATAATAATGTAATCAAAGTGATTATAAACAAATGTTTGTGAATAATGTACGAGACATTATTCACAAACGGCTGTTCACGTGACCTACGTTTCACTACATTATTAATGTTTGCTGGAAATATCATTGTGTCCTCAGTAGAGTAGTGGTTAGCGGGAGACTGGGGTTTGACTCCCTGTCTGCATTTTTAAAAAAAAATTAATTTTTAATAAAACATATTTAACATTGCTAACTAAAATATAGAACTGAGGAACTGGAAGCTTGTGAATAAATGTGCTCGATGGATCCAATAGATGTCTTTGTTTAATGTGAATTTTATTTGCTAAATAAATTTTATTTGCTAAATAAAATATCACTGCACGTAGTATGTGTCCTTGTCAACAAATATCGTCTTTGTGAGGTTTGAAGAACTTGCAAACAAAGGACAGACAAGAAGTGAGAATAATAGAGTCTCCTGAAGCCAATCGACGGTGGTAGGAAACGTCACGTGACCAGCCGTTTGTGAATAACGTATGAGACATTATTAACAAACGTTTGTTAATAAAGTCTCCCTAATATAATTTAGATGTTTTAATTGTTTATGATGTGTGGACACATTGTGTCCCTCTCTACTGTTTGGTCTTGTGATATGTTATTCCTCCCCAGGACGCTTGACGGCAGAAGTGGAAGATGATGATGATGATGATGATGTTTAATTTTTTTTTTTACATTGCGTTCATCATTGCGATGGTCATGATATAGTTTATCACAGAGTAGAAGTAGAAGAAGACAGAGTCAGAGTGAGTGAGAGACTCAACAATGAATAGGTAAAAAAATAGGGCCCTTCGTAACATTTTTGATTACAATAATAAAAAAAGAAATTATGAAATATAAAATTTCATGACGTTGTAAATTTAAACATTTATGACGGAAAGTAATATCCCTGAACAAATATAACAGTGTGTGGTTACCTGTGCAGCCTGTGGCAGGCACTGAAGGTCTCGGAGCGCTGAATGTACACCACAGGCCGTTCCGACATGATCGAGCGTTGTTACGGAGAGCTACGTAAAGCTGCACGAGTTATCTCCCTTCGTCGGGAACCCTCCAACATTTGAGGAATTATCTCCCATTCCCGGAGATCACAGTCAAAAAAACTCATTTACTGCCAATACGTACCTTGCGGTGTACAGCAGGAGGGGGGGGGGGGGGGGGGGTGTTAGTTAGTTAGTCGCAGTTCCAACTTCACAGCAATGGGTCGTACCCATTATACTCCGTTCCTGTGCCAGTGAATATCACACAAAATGCTCCCCACTGCCCAATGTGAAAAGTGGAAAAGACAGGAGTCTCGACAAATAGCCCGCACAGATACACTGTGCATAATGCCGCCGCCAGAATGTCAACACAATAGTCCCCCACAAAACACCCAGTTCATTTCTGATGGAATCGGCAGTCATTTTCCCATCTGGATGTTTCCTAGATGTTCACCCACACAGTTCATCGTCGATGGCAATGGTAGTCAACCAGAAGCCCAACAGCCACGCATTTCTGCTTAAGGCAAAAACTGGTCAACTCTGGGACATAGCCATCTGCCATCGCTCCGAACATGCAGTCACGTTCCAAGAAACCTCGGGCAGATTAAAAAGCATTTCACACGAAACTCAAAGCTCACAGTGTCGCGCCACGCACTCACTCAGTAGCAGGGCGACGGAACCATCAAGCCTCCTTAGTCGCCTCTTACGACATGCGTGGTAGGCTGCAGTGTTGCTATTCTTTGCTTCCCTTATGGGCCCCGGCAACACACGGGGTTGGGGGGGGTGGTGTCTTGAACCTGAGGAATTAAAGCCGCTTGGCTATTGCAGTCACCACGAACTGTGCAGGTTAGCGTTTTCATTTTGCTCCCGACAGAAAAAAACTCTACACCTTACCGAGGTTTCTAAATCACAGTAACAGGTGTTCAATTCTGCTGAGGTCTGATATTCGCCATTGTACTCCAGACACGCCCACAGACGCCATGATCTCCTCCGTAGTAAATGACCAGTGTACAGCAAAAAATTGCTCCAGTCCACTGACGATCAACGAGTCTCTCACCCGTTAATGTGAAAATCTTTCCTAGCCGTTCAGTCGTACGCTACTATTGGCTATTGATGCCGATTCATTCAGTTCAAAGGCCTCGTTTGGACTCTAATGTTTATGATCTCTGTCGATCCATTGGTTTGTCTTCTGTTATAGTAGCAGTGTAGGCCAACAACTATTCTCTCTTTGCCCACAATACTGCAGGTCCTATGTAAATGTAGCATTCAAAATGGTTTGATCGGCCTCTGCAGATATTGTTTACTTGTTCTTGTTCTTTTTCTTCGTCTTATTATATCTTCTTCTTCTGCTTCTACCTTCAATTTGAATATATTTAAAGAACGCAGCAGTTAACTTGTGGTTGTTGAAATCACCATAGAGTTTGTCCTCAAATGAAGTGGGTGGAGATCAAATTATTTTCTCTGCTCTGTATACGTCAAACACTCTTGTAGTAGTAATTGTTTAGCCGCCATTTTACCACAGTGACATTCATGGGTATCTCCTATTTTGAGTTTACTGAATAAATGGTACGTCCTTGGACGAGACAGGAACATTGAGCTGATCTACGACTCTGATGATCGAGTGAAATGGCGAGTCATGACCGCCCACGCTTTCCGGCATGGCACATGATTGATTGATGTCCTTGTGGAATTTGAAGATTGCTACTTGTTCACGTCCGTGGAGTTTGTAACATTCTGCTGGCTTGGATGCTTTGAGTCGCATCTGGTTCAATAAAAGTTTTATATAATCCTCAAATCATCATGGTTATTGAAAAGATCAATCAGAGGCATATCGTGAGAAATGATGCTAAATGAACTGAGGCGGTGGTAGGAAGGAATAGCACCAGGAGAGATGATCCAGAATGCTAAAGACATAGTCATAACTGTAGAGAGAATGGAACGTCTACGCCAGCTGGCAGGGTACATTATGATGATGATATACCCCAAAGGATTCATCATAAGTTATGTGTATATCAGACTGAGGCAGCCTTCTGCCTTCCTTTGCCAGTTTGTCAGCCCCTTCGTTTCTATGTATATTGCAGTGTAACGGGATCCATTGTATTACGAAACTTATTGGATTTCTGACATAGTCAATGGGATGTTACTTGCTTGAAAATCTTGTGTGTAGATTAGAATTGTTTTGCTTTTTTTTCTACTTCATTCTAAGTGTTCGTTTTCTGACTACCATGAACGTTGTCTACCATCTTCGATAGGTGCTGCTATCTCCAAGCTGGAAACCTGTGTAAATTGTAGACAGATTTGGTTGTTGATGTTATGTACAGTATATAATAGCGCTCTTTCTTCTTGGTTGTTGCATATCCTTTGCAGGACGTAGCAGTCAACCCCAGCGTGTTTTGGTTGTTCGTGATTCCTGGGCAAGTTTACGTTCAATAGGTTACCATTGCTTTCTGAACGATCCAGCACCCATACTATTTCATAAAAACCCAACGTCAGGCGGTCTTCTGCCAAATCGCCCGCAGCCGTGTTTCAAACGTGGTACGCAGGATTACGAACTGTGTCAGTAACGTCCTATGCCACGGAGCGAGCAATAGGCTAACTCTAGAATGGTCATTTTTCCAAGTAGGATCATGTCATTTAATGAACATTGACCGATTTAATAAGCCATTTGCGGTTTTACCGTGAGGTAATGAGAACTTAGACATGTATGACTTAAAAACGATGAGGCAAGTATACAACTAATGACAGAATCAGGTATCTATTGCACAGAATAAGACTTCGCGTACACGCAAGTTTGGGAGGCCGCTCAGGCTAGCCTTTCAACTCTGTTACCACAGGTGATACATGCAAACCATTGGACGCCCACTCACAAGCCGCGCCGGGCAGGAAGCTATGCCAGCTTACTGGCTAGCAGGCCTACGACTCGTCGAGAAACAGTGGGCCTTCTCGAAACCTTCATCGAGTTACAGTACAAATATCGCTCGATTTCCCCCTGACATCGCGATTTCATCTTCGAAGAGCTGTGGTCACATACTCGAAACGCGAAATGAATATCTCGCCACTGGGCGGGTCAGCTTTCAGGTAGAACACACACAGCTTTTCGATCCGATACAGTTGTCCATTATTGGTCGTGTCGTTCTCAGTGGTTATTGGATAACTTTGTTGCGATGATTGCAAGGCCTTACATGCCAGCGCCACATCTTTCAAATATCGGCCATATAAAATTACGGGAAGTGCCATGGCTACCATGTTTGTAACGAGTAATGAAAAATCAGGGTTCGATTCGTGAAAGGGAGAATGAAAAACGGATATCATATTCAAGGAAAGCAGCGGGACACAACCTACCTCCTACTCCTAACACGAGGTGGTAGTGACGAAAAATAACATTACGGGACTGGAATTAGTACACTGTTAAAGTCTCTAGCATTCATCTGCCTATTCCACTCCCACTCTACATAAGACCATCATTAAATTATGTCTATCGATGTCACTAATTTGACAAATAGTTTCTAACGTCCATCTAGTGCGATTCCTACTAAATGATAATTAAGTTTAAATGTCCTTGGAAAATACCAATAATTGACAATTCTCGTCACATGTTCGCCACATGTCGTCTGCTAAACGGAATATGATGCTATGAAAGAAAGCCATGATTCATAGTTAAACCTGATTATGTCGTAATGGTTTGATGGGTACATGTTTAAAACCTCCCACATTCCCAAGAAAAAGTACAAAAAGTACTGTATGGTTTTTGGTGCTCTGCTGGTACCACGCTGCTCTTCGAGCATACCAATACAGAAATCAACATCATCATCAAGTGCCACGCCAGCTGGCGTAGGCGTTCATGGCTCTCCACAGATCTCGGTCTTTGGTGTTCTGGATCAACTCTGCTGATGGTATTCCTCTATGCCACCGTCTCAATCCGTCCAGCATCATTTCTCTTGGTATGCCTCTGCCTCTCTTCCCCTCGATCTTTTCAGTTGTCACGATGTTCTCCAATGCATCTCTTCTCATCACATGACCGAAGAAAGATGTCTGTCTCTTTCTTATTGTTGTTATATAATGTTCTAGTTTTTTAGCCTGTTTCAGGCAATCGTTGTTAGTTACTCTGGCAGTCCAAGGAATTCGCAGAAATCACTAACCAAAGAACCCTGATCCTGGAAACAAGCAGCAAGGTACGCTATAAGAGCTGTCGGCACTTCATTGATAGATCCAACAGATCATTGTGTGGAGGTCATCAAAGTCTAATATCTGCTAACTGTGTCCTGGTCTCTAAAGGCGTAGCCTGTCATGAACTGGAAATCTCACTATACAGAACTAAGGCTAAACAGCAATTGCAGGACGTGACAATTCTTGTCTTGCGTTCTCACAATTTTACGCATGTTAACTCCGTTTCATTTGTGTCTTGTGTAGCATTGGCACTATAGTCTTGTGTATCATAGGCACCATGGTCTTGTGTATCATTGGCAATATGGTCTTGTGTAAAATTGACACTATGGTCTTGTTTAGCATTGCCACTGTAGTCTCGTGTATCATTGACACTATGGCCTTGTGTATCGTTGGCACTGTGGTCTTGTGTATCATTGGCACTGTGGTCTTGTGTAGTTTCTGAGCAGAGAGTGGTCGGGGTTAATCCCTTAGCAGAGGCAAGATTATTTTCTTCCGATCAGTACGGTTCATGAGTCGACACAGCCTTAAAAAATGTGTACCAAACAGTTTTCAGAATTGTCTCGGAATTGTCCTTGAAGGAAAACCGGGGAACTGGTCACTCACATCATACGTCGCGGCCTAGAACATGTTGTGGAATTAGTTTTACTTTTATGTTACCACGTTATTAACTATACCTTTTATAATCTTTTAATAGTATTGTTTGTTCAAAAGAAGTCCCGAGGAGGATTTATTCGGGGCTCCGGATTCAGTGTTTCTACCAGGACAGTTCAGAGCAAGACGGGAGAGTTGGTCACTATTGCACAACGTTCTTCCACCTCACGCAAAGTGACTAGCCTGATCTTGTACCTGAAATAGGTTATCACATGGAATGTTATTACTAACAGAGCACGGAATAAAGCTCTTGTCTTCGGCAAGCTTATTCTGAAAAAAAAGAAAAGAAGATGCATGGAAATCTAAAAGTCCTCAAAGCAAGCCCACAGCTGAAGTCACAATCGAAGTCTGAGAAAGAACGCACAAAGAAGAAGAAGAAGAAGAAGAAGAAGAAGAAGAAGTATGGTGTGACTGTCACATTGTGACATTATTTGGTGAATTGCGTAATACTGTGTCGTCAAGCCGGTGTGAGGCTCAGTACATGTACGTCAGACTTCCACGAGAATTTTTTTTTCTTCGGGTTTACACCCTTCCTCCCTCCTCTAGGCTTTGTGGCGAAGGAACGCAATTCGTAATCCCGCAAAACGCGTTCGAAACTCAGCTGCGGGCGATGTGGCAGCAGACAGCATTACTTGGTTTCCCTACAGTGGCGTGAGTAACGGTCGTTCAGAAAGAAATGACAAACTACTGAACGTAAACATGCTCAGGAATCACAAACAGCCGTAAAATAATGGAGTTGACTGTTACATCCTATAAAGCAGGGGTCACCAAACTTTTTTCACGGCGGGCCGGATAACTGACAAAATGACGAGCGCGGGCCGGATACTCATTCTGTACAATACTTGCGCCGAGCTCCGTGGCGAAAATCTTATGGACGCGGTTCGTAATCCCGTATAGCCGCATTCGAAACACAGCTGCGCACGATTTGGCAACAGACCGCGTTGCGCTGGTGTTTTACGCTTTGGTATGGGTGCCGGTCGTTCAGAAAACAATGGCGAAACTACTGAACGTAAACTTGCCAAGACATCAACAACAGCAAACAATACTGATGTTGACTGCAAACATCCTGTAAAGGTTATGCAACTAACTTTAACAATACTTGCAAGCCAGAACGAAAGCTCTGGGAAAAAAGACGAAAAACTAAGTTAACACGGGTGAGTGGCGTGCAATGCACACACACACACACACACACACACACACACACACACACACACACACACACACACACACACACACACACACACACACATACACACACACAAAGATAGCCAACATATTTATTTACTAAAAAAAAAAGTAAATTAAAGACACATAAAAGCCAGGAGGTCTCCGCACGTGTGAAGATCTCTTATTATTCTAAACGTATTATTTACATTTAAATTGTATCACAACGTCTCGTGTTCCATAAGTTATATCAAGCAAGTTCGAGTACCGTCGGCGGGCCGGATGAAATAACGTCGCGGGCCGGATCTGGCCCGCGGGCCGTAGTTTGGTGACCCCTGCTATAAAGGATATGCAGTTAACTTACTTTCTTAGCCTTTGAATATCTGCAACCTACCTACACATACAAAGCAGCATTTTTGTATTTATCTTTTTTCTTGTTCCTACCCCGTGGCCTGTCCGACAAGGACAGTAACTTCGCTACTTCGTCGAAATACCCCTTGAGGTCATTTGATCACGCGGTCCGCTATACGGCATTAATTAAGGTGTAGACGCATCAGAGGAGATGTGTATGATGTTATAACGTTCCCCCTCTCCCTCTTTCTCTCCATCCCTCTGATGTTGTAAGAGATATTTCGAATTGCCCGAGCCAACTTAATGAGTTGAAATCCAGCCAGTCAGAGATGAGCATTCACCACACCGGAAGTTATGCTTCACGTCTGCAATAGGCTATAAATACCAGCAGCGGTCTTGTTTGCTTGCCGAGCGTTTTAATCTTTTATTTAACAGTTTTTAACTTGAAGGTTTCTGTTAAACGTTTTACACTCACGGAACTCCAGCTTCAAAGATATCGTTATGTAATCAGAGACTTTGTGATCTTAAATGTAACTAAACTGACAAACATTCGATTGGAGTCGTTCTGCTGGAAAAGTTCTGCTGAAGTCTGAAACTTTTTATCTGGAGCATATTTTATCGAGGCAAAATTGTAAATCTGTCAGAAGAAAGAATGACTGTGTTGTTGTGTAGCAACGATTGTGATATGAAGTTGTTAAATAAGCTACGAAAGGCACTGCTACTTTGATGGACGAGTGTGTGGCAGATGTATTCAGTGCATAGCATTTTTTTTAAACTTGTAAATAAACATTTTAAAATTTCAAAATTTAGTTATTTTAGTAAACTCAGTCACAGGAAACTTACAAGAAACTTGCAGTGGATATGATTGAAATGTGAACCTTGTTTTACATTTTTAATTGACAAGACCAGCAACAAAGCACCGTTTTATTTTGCTGTTGATACTGGCTGGTATTTTGAAGCCATAAGTTAACCATCGTTTTATGGTAAGTCTTAGTATACTAAGTATATTGTCTTAATTAAAGTAGTCAGGCACGGGAGATCATGTATCTGCACAATCCGTGTTCTGAGGTGTTGCTGTTGTTGATCAGCATGAGTTAGTAGATATAGACTCATAGAGTGATGTATCTTGTGGTATCTTGACAACTCTGCTGGCAGACCCTTATCTTGGATGGAATCTATGTTAGGTGACAACTCTGCTGGCAGACTGTTATCTTGGATGGAATTTGTGTTAGGTGACAACTCTGCTGGCAGACCGTTATCTTGGATGGTATCTGTGCTAGGTGACAACTCTGCTGGCAGACCGTTATCTTGGAAGGTATCTGTGCTAGGTGACAACTCTGCTGGCAGACCGTTATCTTGGATGGTATCTGTGCTAGGTGACAAAAACTCTGCCAGCAGACCATTATCTTGAATGGAATCTGTGTTAGGTGACAACAGACAGACCGTTACCTAACACAGATTCTATCCAAGATAATGGTCTGCCTGCAGAGTTGTCACCTAGCACAGATACCATCCAAGATAATGGTCTGTCAGCAGAGTTGTCACCTAACACAGATTCCATCCAAGATAACAATCTGCCAGCAGAGTTGTCACCTAACACAGATTCAATCCAAGATAACAGTCTGCCAGCAGAGTTGTCACCTCTTACAGATACCATCTAAGATAACTGACTGCCCGCAGAGTTGTTGTCACCTAACACAGATTTCATCCAAGATGGAATAACAAGTCTGCCGGCAGAGTTGTCACCTGACACAGATTCCACCCAGGATAACCGTCTGCCGGCAGAGTTGTTGTCACCTAACAATTTTGCTGCGGCAGCAGGCTTATGCCTTACTTTTTGTGACTTTTGCCTTACTTTTTGTGACTTTTAACTGCTGTGGGATTTTAGACAGAGATTTTGAATGTCTGTGTCTTTTGACAGACAGGATCAAACCATCTAATCCTTTAGAACTCAGGACGTGAAGAGGGGGATCATATCATCTAAGTTCTCAAAATTAATTTCCGCCAATTATGAATGGATTAAAATTGTCTCATCTCATTATTTTTGACGTTTCTTTATTACATTTTCTGCATATATATATATGGTGAACATGTATGGGGAGAGAATTCAGGACCTGATTTACTCGCCTTTGTACCTCAAATCAGTTTAATCTTTCACTCATTATTCTGACAGCTATTTGTTCCTCATGACCCACTAAACTGTATCTTAGCGTTTTGCACGTTGGCACAACTCAAAAATGTAACGGAAAGACCTCATGATATAGTAATTAAAGTGAGTCAAATTTGCAAGAAACTCCATCTCTGTCATGATGTTCTATACTTTTTGATGTTGAACAGTCGATGACCTTATGAAAATCTACATTGTGCTATCTGCATTTCTCAAAGATGATTCTCATGTTGAAGATATGGTCCCTGGTTCCTCTGCCCTGTTTGAAACTTGCCTGTACCATTGTGCTATCTGCATTTCTCAAAGATGATTCTCATGTTGAAGATAGGGTCCCTGGTTCCTCTGCCCTGTTTGAAACTTGCCTGTACCATTGTGCTATCTGCATTTCTCAAAGATGATTCTCATGTTGAAGATATGGTCCCTGGTTCCTCTGCCCTGTTTGAAACTTGCCTGTACCATTGTGCTATCTGCATTTCTCAAAGATGATTCTCATGTTGAAGATATGGTCCCTGGTTCCTCTGCCCTGTTTGAAACTTGCCTGTACCATTGTGCTATCTGCATTTCTCAAAGATGATTCTCATGTTGAAGATATGGTCCCTGGTTCCTCTGCCCTGTTTGAAACTTGCCTGTACCATTGTGCTATCTGCATTTCTCAAAGATGATTCTCATGTTGAAGATATGGTCCCTGGTTCCTCTGCCTTCTTTGAAACTTGCCTGTACCATTGTGCTATCTGCATTTCTCAAAGATGATTCTCATGTTGAAGATATGGTTCCTGGTTCCTCTGCCCTGTTTGAAACTTGCCTGTACCATTGTGCTATCTGCATTTCTCAAAGATGATTCTCATGTTGAAGATATGGTCCCTGGTTCTTCTGCCTTGTTTGAAACTTGCCTGTACCATTGTGCTATCTGCATTTCTCAAAGATGATTCTCATGTTGAAGATATGGTCCCTGGTTCCTCTGCCCTGTTTGAAACTTGCCTGTACTTCCTGTCATTCATAAGCTTACTTTAAATCGTGGTGATTCGCAGAAAGATTTCACTAGCATCAGCTATTAGTGCAACAGTTCAATAACCGGTGCATAGTTTTACTTTTACATTTCCTTTCTCTGGGACATTGGTGTAGATTGTTCTCTTTCATGCTGTGGTCAGGTAGTGCTGTTCCTGATCTTCACCATGGTGCATGAAAGATACAGATGCCAACTTCTCCGCCTGCCTAGATGAGTTCCACTGGTATGTCTTCACAACTTGGTCACTTCCCTTTGCCTAAACTCCACATTGCTGATTGTTTTTCCTCTAGTAAAGGTTCTGGTTCCAAGTAAAAATACTTTGTTATAAAAATAAAAATATTACTTAAATAATCCTGAGGACAATATTTTTTCTAATTACTTTAAGTTAGCTAAAACTAGTTATTATGGTCCTTTGCCACCTAAACTATGTAGAATCACTTATATATATATATATTACAGTATAATCTAAACCTCTGTTATACATTTCTGATCAATGTGATTTATTTAAAATGCAAATTAGATTTAACATAAATGCATATTTTTTTAACAGCCATGCAGTCATACCAGCAGACAAAACGGCGGAAGAAACGTGTTCTGCAAGCGCAGATGACTAAAACTGTGACGGTGGTAAGAGGCAAGTTTGGCTATGGCTTCACAATCTCTGGGCAGAACCCATGCATGCTGAGCTGTATAGTTCCTGGCAGTCCTGCCCATGCTGCGGGGCTGAAGGCAGGGGACCTGCTGTACTTTGTTAATGGTCTGAATGTGAGTCGAGCCAGCCATGATGATGTTGTCCGTATGGTAGGACTCTCAACAGGCTCTTTAGACATTCAGGTACATTTTCCAATAGTTGTTAACATTAGCATTGATTGAATAGCTAGAATTAACGTCATAACAATTGAGATATGTTATATTAGGATTAACTTAAGTCAATATTATAGCAGTCGGGATGTGTTATATCAAGATTAACTAGAATCAATATCTTAGCAATTGAGATATGTTATATCAAGATTAACTAGAATCAATATTATAGCAGTCGGAATATGTTATATCAAGATTAACTAGAATCAATATCTTAGCAATTGGGATATGTTATATCAAGATTAACTAGAATCAATATCTTAGCAATTGAGATATGTTATATTAACCCTTTTAATGCTACGTAATTCTGAGTAGCGTCCCGCCCAGTGCTAAATACTTTCTCCGCCGACAGCCCCGCCTGTGCTAAATACTTTCTTGACCTCTAAGAAACTGGAAATATCACGGCGGTGTTGACCATTTTTGTAACACCGGAAAATTTAAGCACTCCTAAACTGGGTAGGTTGGCACCATTGTTTGAACAAACACTTTTACAAAGAGATAAAACAACAAAATAGCTTATTCATGTTTTTATTGTAGTCAACAATGCACTTTGGCTTTTGTGTATTTTCTCCGGTTTTCCAATCTTTTTTCTCTGTTGGTACAATGTCTGAATTGTGACATGTAGACAGCATCCAAACTTCTCTTTTGTCGCACCATTTCAGGGCTAATAAACAGTTTGTAGACCTATAGCAAATTCCTTTTTTTAATAATTTTTCTTCCATTTTAGGCAAATTCTGTCTATTCTTTCTGACCGTGCCACATGCATTAGTTGCATGATCGTGAAGCCACATAAACAAATTAGGACTGGTGTACCAATTATCTACAAAAAGGGTATGCCCGTTTTGGAGATATGGTGCCAGTAAAGTAGTAACAATATCAGCCCCCTTCCCAAGACCTGATACAGTAATGTCACTGTTGACACCAGTGTAGACAATAAAATCTAAAATATAACCCGTTCTGCAGTCACACATAACAAATGTTTTCACACCAAATCTGCTTCTCTTTGATGGAATGTATTGCTTGAATGATAATCGTCCTTTGAACAAAAGGAGCGATTCATCAATAACAACATTCTGATATGGCGAAAATGCACTCTTGAACGACGTACGCAAACTGTCAATCACACTTCTAATCTTGTAAAGTCTGTCTCCGCCGGCGTCAACGTTGTTGTCTGCGAAGTGCAGCATTCGCAAAAGTAGTAAAAATCGATCCCGAGACATTACCTCGCTGAACACAGGAGTACGGAGCAAAAAGTCCTTTGACCAGTACTCAACAATTTTAAGTTTCTTTACTCTTGGCATTAGCATGCACAAAGCAAAAAAGCAAAAAAGTTCGTCATAATTAGTATCTGTCCAGCGGGAAAGACGAGCGCTAACAGTGTCAGGAGCATTCTCTAAAATGTTCTTGTAAAACCTGTTGCATTCATCAGCGATGCCTATAACAAGTGTTTCAGTGAAAAATAGTAAAAAAAACTCAAGCACTGAACTGTCCTTATTGACAGCCGCTTTACAGCCAGAGCTGGAATCATCAAAACCGTGTATAACCGGTCTCAAATCATTGGAAGTCCATGCCATTGAGTCGGTTTTCTGCCGTTTTGAGGGCATCTCCTCATTCTCACTGGACTCTGCTTCCGATGATGATGAGGACGCAGGACTGGCAAATAACCTCTTTTCAGTTACGCCGGTTTTTTCTTTCGATGTAGATGGTTGCATGATCTCGTCATCTTCGTCGCTCATTTGGAATTCATCTTCGCTGTCACTTCGTGAAAGAAACTCCATTAATTCTTCATCTATACGAACTGATTTCTTCGCCATTTTATAAAACAATTATGTGAAAAGCACAAATACTCTATCACAAACGCGGGGGTATTATCAAACCAGTACACCGTAGAAATTAAAACGCACAAAACAGGCTTGTTGCTGGCGAAACTGTCTCAACAACACATTATCAGCACACTAACGCCTGTTGAGCCTGTGAAATAGGTCATTTGGATCTAAAAATAGGTAACCTTTGTGCCCCATTCATAAACGCTTGAAAACGGCTATAGCCTTCTTGTATAGATGGTATAAACGGGTTAGCTCGTCCATAGCACCGGGGGGACAGATTACGGGAGGCGAGTCAACTCGTCAACAGCATCGTACCGCGGTACTACTTAACTCGTCTATAGCCGCGAAAGGGTTAAGATTAACTAGAATCAATATTACAGCAGTCGGAATATGTTATATCAAGATTAACTAGAATCAATATCTTAGCAATTGAGACATGGGTACTTTTGCTTTAATTCACCCCAAACAAACTTCGTGAGCTATATTTAGTGTCACGAGCTATATTTAGCGCCGACGGTGATCTCCCTGTGTTCGGCTGGAGTGCGTGTCAGTGCATTTCAATTGCCCCACACCACAGTGTTGTTTCTTTGGGGCTGTGGCAACCCGTTTCTGTGTGTCTGTCTCCCTTCGATCCTCATTTGCATCGGTCCTGCAAATCACTTTCCGGTTAAGGTTAGGGTTAGGATTAGGGTTAGGGTTGTGTGTACCCTACCTCTAACCCTAACCCTACCCCTAACCCTAACCGGAAAGTGAAAGAATAGCGCACACCGCCGCATAGAATTGCGCACCGAGCTACGGCGCAACACACGGAAACCCCCTGGATGTTCGGCGCAACACAGGGAAGCCCTGGATGTGACGTCATACCCTGGGATTCCCTTTTGTTTGGGGTGAATAAAAGCAAAAGTACCGAGACATGTTATATCAAGATTAACTAGAATCAATATTATAGCAATTTAGACATGTTATATCAAGATTAACTAGAATCAATATTATAGCAGTCAGAATATGGTATATCAAGATTAACTAGAATCATTATCTTAGCAACTGAGATATGTTATATTAACCCTTTACAAGGCATAGCGTCCGTTACCGGCCGGTCTCTAAATACGAGCGTAGCGTCCGATTCCGGCCGATACTATTATGCATTGTAAAAACGCGATCTCTCGGCTTTCCGACACTTCCGTCGGCTACTTTCACTTTCGCCCATAGCTTGACAACGTGGCCGCCATTTGTAAACGCGCTACAATGACTTTGAACAGACTTTTACGGGCTTGTTTTGATAGTTTTTGGGAGTTTTATGCTGTTTTTCAAAATGGATTTCGGCGATTCTTCAAGTGATAGCCGAGATTTCGCTCTGTTCAATTTAAATGACATTAAAGGGCACGAAGTTGATTATTAATCGGAGCTAGATATCAGTGCAAAGCGTTACTTTGCATTAGCAGTCGTGAGTCGGACTTTAAAGAAAGTGATTATGATTCTGAAAATGTGTTTGTAAATTGCCGTATAGATGACGGAAAATCACAAACAACATGCCGTATTTCGTAAATATTTGTGTTCATATATGGATTACCGGCAACAATCACGTGAGTAACATATTCTGCATGCTTTTCCCTTCATTGTGTTGTTTATTTAACTAAAATCGGTTGACTAACACCTTATTTGTGATGTTTTTACTAACGCGACCCGAAATTTTTACAGAACCTGAAAAAATCTTGCCCGTTCAGGGCTACAAAACGGACAAGCGTCTGCCCTGTAAAAGGTTAAGATTAACTAGAATCAATATTACAGCAGTCGGAATATGTTATATCAAGATTAACTAGAATCAATATTTTAGCAATTGAGATATGTTATATCAAGATTAACCAGAATCAATATTACAGCAGTCGGAATATGTTATATCAAGATTAACTAGAATCAGTATCTTAGCAATTGAGATATGTATGTTAAATCAAGATTAACAAGAATCAATATTATAGCAATTGAGACATGTTATATCAAGAGTGATTCCATCAATCATGTGCCATGCCAGAAAGCGTGGGCGGTCATGTCTCACCATTTCACTCGATCACCAGAGTCGTGGATCAGCTCAGTGTTCCTGTCTTGACCATGCCATGTGGCCAAGCCATCCAGGTATTTACCTCTCGGTCTTCCCTTGGTCTGTTCCCTTCGATCTTGCCAGTTGTCACCAAGTTCTCCAATTCATTTCTTCTCATAACATGTCCAAAAAATTTTGACTGTCTACGTCTAATTTCTCTAATAAATTTACGATTTTCATTTGTTTCCTGTAGTACATGGTCATTTGTTTTTCTGTCTGTCCATGGAATTCTTTGCAAACTCCTCAGAAACCACATTTCTGCAGCCATCAGAAGTTTTTCAGCTTGACTGCTCATTGTCCAAGTTTCACATCCATACAAAAGTACAGGCTCTATGTAGCACCTCAACACTCTTTTTCTCGTTTCAATTGACATCTTTTTATTGGTCAGTATGTTTTTCATCTTGCTAAAGATTGATTAACCATAATGAAGAGTGATTGATTAACCATAATGAACATAGCCATGGGGATACTCATATATGTGCCGTATATACATATATGTAGGGGTGCACATTGTAGTTGTGCACTGATTGTGAATGTGCCTACATTGTCCCTGCCTGTGATCTTATCTAATGCTAATGTTTTGGATTGATTTATCTCCTGGGAATAATCTCCTGTCAATAAATGCCCGCAGAAGTCGGATGTGTCGGCCTAACGGCGCAAGAACGCAGCTCTGCTGTAAACAGGCACAACGCAATCACGTCCGGAAAAAAAACTCCGGATGAACGCAGAAGAAGAAGAAGATTGATTTATCTGCACCTGTGCCAGCAGCAGTCTATCGTATGTGATGTGCATTTGTTCTTTGTTCATTCTTAGTATACCGTGTCCACCACCTTCTCCTTACTCTTCTTCGTGGGATATGTTTTGTTTTGGACATAATAGCATTGTGCCTGTTTACAGCTCAGCTGCATTGTTTGCACCTTTTGGCCAACACATTCGACTTCTTCAGCATTTGTTGACTAGGTTAGCCTGACCAGGTGTAGATACACCTGAAGCCTTAGATTGTTGAGAACATGTTGTGATGATGGTTGTTAGCTGGCACTCTTTGGGCACTAATTACTGTTTCTTTGTACATCTTCAGATGTTAGCTAGAGTATGTTCACATCCTCAAAGAGATAGTCCTGCTGTGTGAAGCCAGTGTATGCCACAAGTACTTGCTTTATTCTTCAAGTGTTGGCCACTGATGCAGCAGATGTTTATCTATCATTTCCACAGTTACACTGATACAACTACATAAACACACATATACACAAGTTATATATCTATTGTTTCGCTGTCATCAAGCTATGAAACACTCATAGGACGTGCAAGTCAAACTGAGATCTAAGCCACCTTGTGATCCAGTGTGTGTTTCCCAACCAGTTCTTCTTCTCATTTTCAAACTCATTGAACTGTTTCAGGCAGCATTCTGGCTAATCTTTGTCATTCCCATTTCCCATAAACATATCATGGCTTCATAGTTGTCCTCTATATTGTTTCAGGTAGTATTGTCTCTATTCTTTGTCATTCCCAATTCCCATAAACATATCATGGCTTCATAGTTGTCCTCTATATTGTTTCAGGTAGCAGAGAATTATAACAGCTCTGATTCATCTGATGATGATTACCTGCCTCGAACAAAATCTCGCTATCCCAATCGAGTGAGGTCACGTCAAAGTCTAGGAGAGAGAGGGGTCGGCCATGAGAAGGCCTCATCTTGGCCAACTGTTAAACAGAGCAGTTGTGAAAGTCCCAAGCAGTACCATCCTCCTGAAGAGGAGTCTGATCTGTCATCCAGTTTGACATCCCAAGAAGATCAAGCTTGGTTAAACCCAGCAGTTGTAGGATGGCAAGGATTTTGTCGGACTAGACCAGATAAAACAGGTTCATGTGGTGAGGTAAAGAAACAGAAAAATGAAACGACGCACCCAAACATGTGTAGCCAGCCTATTATGTCAACGGCTAGGAAGATTTCATCAGCAGCAGCTGTAGTTAAACGGGTGCCACCAGTCGTCGATTCTGTAAAACACATTCAACAGGGCATATTGAAGCAGAGAATCAGTGAAAACACCCATAGAGGAATGTCATTAAAGTCAGACCATTCTACAGTGGCAGTTCAAGGAAGCATTGAAGAACATGAGAGGGGCAACAAGTCCACAAAAGTCAGTGAAAATGTTCAAGCTATTGTTGGCTACATTGGGTCCATCGAAACACCAAATTCTCACAGACATCCTCATCAAAGACTTCAAGCTCTTCGGAATGCTGTTAAGCGGTTACGCTTGGAGAAGAAAGTTCACACGCTGGTGCTGATGGAAGTCAGGCCTTCAGGTGTGCTTCTGACGAATGCGATGGGCAAACACCTGGCATTATATCCTAGTGATAGAATTGTCTTCAGTGGGATTTGTTCAGACGATGAACGATTTTTTGGCTTAGTGACACAGAGCGTACCTGACCAGGATGGTAACTGTTGTCCGGAGGGAGATGAGTGTTCAGTACGTTCCAACTCAACGTGTCATATTTTCATGGTTGACCCTGAGATCAGCTCACACAGTGTGCATGTTCAGTATGCTCAAGCTTTTCAGGTAAGTCTATGGATCTTTACACAGCCGGTACACTTAGATAATTCTAGACCAGACAGCTCATCTTACATTAAACTTCTATATTGGTGATTCACTTTTGCTACGTGTAATATGTCATAATAGGTCGTCTAAGTCCTGAAGGGCCTTGTAATTATCGGAGTGAAGTTAGTGTAGATATGTGTCTCCTGATCCTGCAATTATCGGAGTGAAGTTAGTGTAGATATGTGTCTCCTGATCCTGCAATTATCGGAGTGAAGTTAGTGTAGATATGTGTCTCCTGATCCTGCAATTATCGGAGTGAAGTTAGTGTAGATATGTGTCTCCTGATCCTGCAATTATTGGAGTAAAGTTAATGTAGAGAGTTGTCTCCTGATCCTGTAGCCAAGCACCATCTCCCCGAGGATATGTTGCAGAACTCTCCTTCCCCTCCCAAAGCACAGAAACTAGAGGAGTATGCATGACCCGTCCTGGAACCGAGATAATACAATTATGGGTTGTTTCTGTTGATCCTGGTGCTGCTGAGTTGTCTACTCTTGCACTCCAGTGCCATTCTTAGGAAGGGCTGGTCATCTGCACCTGTTTCAGGGACCCAGAGAGTGAGTTTGTAACTGTAGTAGTAGCTTTTCTTTGGTTTTAGAAAGTACAAGGCGCTTGAAGAGAAAGTGATTTCATAAGGGTGAGAATAATGTCTGCCCAGGGTTTCATGTCAGGGATTGATACAGTTTAATGACTGTTGACTTTAGCATGCCCTGTTCAAAACTGAAAAATTAGGCTGAGGTCTTTTTCTGCTAAGGCCATTGATATTGTCATTGACTTTTGGTTGGTATGATTAATTAAAATAAATGTGGCCCATTGTTCTTTTTGGCCCTTTGTTTCCTGAACCAGTCTTCTCTTTTCTTATTTTCTGAGAATTCTATTGACTTGTTCTTATACTGCAAGGTCTGTTCCTTTGCTGTTGTGTGGCCCTTGCTCTTCTAATTTCCCATGGGATTGTTGTGAATGGAATTCCACTGTAATGTTATACTGATAAGAGTCGCATGCTATCAAATTGTGGATGTTCTTCCCACCAGAGAGATGTCTTTGCTTGTGCTGCGTCTCCAGGACTGAAAAGAGAGGAACAAATTAAGTCACTCATCACATGGCTTGTGTGCCACAAAGTCAAACTGTTGGTGTAGCAGTTCAATGGCACTTCTTATTGCAACAGTCTCTGATTAATAGTCTGGGCAGTTTTCACCACTGGAATCATGGAATTCAAAGGAGGTTCCCCGGGAAGGTTAACCCGGTCAACAAATGCCCGCAGAAGTCGGATGTGTCGGCCTAACGACGCAAGAACGCAGCTCTGCTGTAAACAGGCACAACGCAATCACATCCGAAAAAAAACAACTCCGGATGAACGAAGAAGAAGAAGAAAGGAGGTTCCATCTGTGTACCTATTAAGATTTTCCCCAAAGCAGTTTCATGCAATGGGTCTGTGATGTAATCATGCCATCACGTTTTGTAGGCCAGAGAGCAAGGAGGAATAGGTGGCCAATCTATCCCTCACTTTGGCAAGCAGTGAGCCCAGGTGTGATCCCACATCTGACCGTGCTCATGGTATTTACCAGCACAGTTTGCTATCAACTTTCCTAGCGTGCCCACCAAACTGTAATAGAAGGTGATTATAAATGTGGAACCAGCCATGTCTGCCTGGAGTGTCAGTACTGGGTAGCTGTTTATAGTGTCTTAGACACAGGTCTGCAGCACTGTGGGGAGTGAATCCCCATTTATCAAGTAGTCTTGATTTGATCTATGAAACGTGGAAGTTCTCCCATTGGGGTATGGCCCAGAAAATGTTGACTGAATTTCTCTCTTGTGACAGTATAAAATGACACATAGTAGTGCAGCTTTAAATAACAGATTTAAGACACATACAGGACGTTGCGGTGATTAGCCTTCATCAGCAAACAAACACATTCATAAAACACAATATATAGTCAAGGAGATCTTCTGTGACTACATCAAAAGGTGATGACAGGACGAGAAGAACAAAAGGATGAAAAAATGAAAGCAATGAAGAGAAAATTAGAATTGGAAAAAATGTTCATGTGTCGTAAATCTGTTATGTAAAACTGCACTACTTTGTGTCATTTTATACTGTTCACATTTTCACAGCTTTATCGCAGCTCCACCCAATTTTATTCATATTTTTACTCTTGTGACAGGAATTGTTTGTCCACATCTTCTGTAGCCAAATACAAGAGAAATCACTGTTTCAATCTTCATGTTTCCATGTATCTATCATACACTGTTTAGATGGTCTGTCTTTGTTTCCTATATCTGTCTACAGCTTCTTTCAGTGCTATCTTTCCTTGGATGTCAAGTGGCTCTATGATGCAGCTACAGGTGTTGGCCACATTCCTCCACAAATAAGTTTGAGACCCTAGTTCTGCCTACAGTCCAGACATATGATGGGGGTAGTGCTCACCATGGTCAACAGAGGGAGGTTGTAGTCCATCACTGACCAGACATAGTTAGAGTTGCCTAACATAGCTGAGCTACAGGGGGTGCAATGTGTGTATATCTGCTCTCCAAGTGGTGCCAGCAAACCATTTCTTCTTCTGCGTTCATCCTGAGTTTTTTTCCCCGGACGTGATTACGTCGTGCCTGTTTACAGCAGAGCTACGTTCTTGCGCTGTTAGGCCGACACATCCGACTTCTGCGGGCATTTGTTGACCGGGTTAACCTTCCCAGAGCAAACCATTTGATAAGATTTGTTGACTCATGGCAAAGATCTAGTTGAAAACATTAGCCATCCTATAATCTGTTGTTACAGTGTCATTCTACCATCCTCCAAGGGCGTGGAGTTTGTATTTATTTTACTGTCCTCGATGTTGTGCCATCTTACTGTCCTCAGTGTTGTGTCATCTTACTGTCCTGAATGTTGTGCCATCTTACTGTCCTCAGTGTGGTGCCATCTTACGATCCTCAATGTGGTGCTATCTTACTGTCCTCAATGTTGTGTCATCTTACTATCCTCAGTGTGGTGCCATCTTACTGTCCTCAATGTGGAGCTATCTTACTGTACTCAATGTTGTGCCATCTTACTGTCCTCAATGTGGTGCCATCTTACTGTCCTCAATGTTGTGCCATCTTACTGTCCTTAATGTTGTGCCATCTTACTATCCTTAATGTTGTGCCATCTTAGTGTCCTCAGTGTGGTGCCTTCTTACTGTCCTCAGTGTGGTGCCTTCTTACTATCCTCAATGTTGTGCCATCTTACTGTCCTCAATGTTGTGTCATCTTAGTTTCCTCAATGTTGTGCCATCTTACTATCCTCAGTGTGGTGCTATCTTACTGTCCTCAATGTTGTGTCATCTTACTGTCCTCAATGTTGTGTCATCTTAGTTTCCTCAATGTTGTGCCTTCTTACTATCCTCAATGTTGTGCCATCTTAGTTTCCTCAATGTTGTGTCATCTTACTGTCCTGAATGTTGTGCCATCTTAGTTTCCTCAATGATGTGCCATCTTACTATCCTCAGTGTGGTGCTATCTTACTATCCTCAATGTTGTGCCATCTTACTATCCTCAATGTTGTGCCATCTTACTATCCTCAGTGTGGTGCTATCTTACTATCCTCAGTGTGGTGTTATCTTACTATTTTCAGTGTGGTGCTATCTTACTATCCTCAGTGTGGTGCTATCTTACTATCCTCAATGTTGTGCCATCTTAGTTTCCTCAATGTTGTGCCATCTTACTGTCCTCAATGTTGTGTCATCTTACTGTCCTCAATGTTGTGTCATCTTACTGTCCTCAGTGTGGTGCTATCTTACTATCCTCAGTGTGGTGCTATCTTACTATCCTCAGTGTGGTGCTATCTTACTATCCTCAGTGTGGTGCTATTATAACGGTGTGAAGTATAGAGGACTAACAAGTCTTGGGCGAATACAAATTATCTTTATTGCACATAGATGACAGCTTGATCAATCTTCTTACAACATGGCGTCTTCTCTCTTTCAAGCCCAGATGTTGACTGGTTCCTAACAACAAACTACGTCACGACTTGAGCATCCTTCTTCCCATTCCATCCTGATGCTCAAGCGTGCTGTAGTTTTGCCCACCCAATATACACATACTGCTACACCTTCCTATGTTTTCGAAAGACTTTTTCTCTTAAAAAGTCTTTACTCCCAATCCCCTTACTCTATTCCCCCTCTTTCCTTACCTCCCACAACTCCTCTAATCTTCCCCAAACCAACTTTATTTTAAGTAAAACAATCTATTCGTAACTCTTTCCCCTGCCACATAGTAAACGACTATGAACTCTTCAAACATAACACATATTATTTACATATCCTCAATAACATTTAAATCTCAACTTCATACAATACATCATAATACATATGGTTACCTTTTTGAAATAAACACTCCTTCTTCTCTTCATAAGCAATCCGCTTAAAATTTCAAACACTGTACTCTTCTTATACCAACTCCCTATTGTCATCACCAACATTACTTACTAATTCTCTACTTTCAATCAACCTGAGAACACTCGCACATGATAGAAAGACAAAGAATCGGTGCGCACCGGAGATTCAAAGAAGTAGAACTCTTCCACACAAAAACCGCACTCACCTAAACCACACACTCCTTTACCCCCCTATGTCATTTGAGACTTTATGTAATAAAGTCTACAATAATTATATCTCCTACAGTACCACTTATTATGGTAACCTTTTACGCTGCTATCTACAGCATCAAAAATATTATTTACTCCCAAGTGTCTATATATTACAGACACTACTAATTTTATAGCTCTGAACCTTACCTCAACCTCGCATTGTAATGTCAACCACAAAACACATCATCCCTTAAAACCTGTCCCAATACATATCATCTCTTAATCTTGCCGAAATTTTCAGCGACCCCTTACTGTCCATTTATTATGGGCATATCTACTAAAACCTCCACTTATGCCGTTATCAACAGCAACAATATACTACCCCTGAACTCATGTGTGTGATTGCTTGCAACTAACTTTATTCTATCTCAGTCCATATATCACGGACCCTCAAAAACCCCATGTCATTATGTCTTCACAATGTTCATTTCTCACACTTACAACTATTGTACTGCTATCCACAGTGTCTAATCAAACATGGATTCAATTCATGTTTTACTATTTGCCTGGGGTAACACGTTACCCACTTCTTCTTCTATAAGCCAGCAATTTGACGAAGCAGACTGTGTAACAATGATTTGACTAGCAGAACTTGACAAGCAGCTGTATAACAATGACCAAGGCCAGCAAAATTTGACGAAGCGGACTGTGTAACAACGACTTGGCTCGTTACTGGGCTATGGCGATCAAAACCATCACTGCTATATTCATTAATCTTTTCTTCCCCCATATGGCTTCCAATCCATATATTTCCAATCAATGCTCACTTAAATTCCCCATAACCATTTTACTTGTGTAGTAACCCCGTCGTATGTTTCCAACACTTCATAGCCATATCAACCTCTCTACGCTGATTATCACAGCAACAAAATACCCATGAACTTATTCTTCCCAAAGAGAATGTGTCTCTCTATTAGTCCACTGTAGTTTATTACTATTTTCTGAACTAAGGGTCCCAATTAAAGCCCCATGTATTGTCTTTATTCTAGACAAAACCATGTAAATTAAACATAACTTAATTAACTACTATTTAACATAGAAAACAGCGAAATAAAATCACAACAGGATATCATACCCCCCCAAATTTTTATAACATCATTTATGTTTCCCCTCATATCAATTAAAGGTATGAACTCGTTCAAAGAAAAACATATATTAAAATAATACCACATACATCCTAATCTATTGTTACCTAATACTACTGGTCTCTTTTACGGACCAATAGTTTGTACGCAAAAGTCTAAGAACACAATAACCCTATTCTAAAATAATAACAATCATTTTACAGGACCAAATCAAGCAAAAAAGTTTTATATATGAGGCATTGAAAGCTCAATTTCAATAAAAACAACTGTCTTCTCGCTAAAGAGAAGGTCTTTAAAAAAAAATAATTCACATAGAATTAACTACTTAAAGTGACCAAACAACATTGGCCCCCTATACGAACCAATGACCCAAGTCATGCCTATTTTGTTATAAAACAAAACAACTCAATGCCAAGCATCAATGCCAAAATACGTATATACATATATATATATATATATATATATATATATATATATATATATATATATATATATATATATATATATATATATATATATATATATATCTGTTAACTACAGATCATCATAGCGCGGAACAATACTTGTTCCCCTCAATCAAAATCACTACTTAACAAATGACCGTACCTTTTTCTGGAAATCAAACATTGATTATCTCCCCTCACAACCTTTTATCTTTTACAAAACCAACTCCTAACACATCACAATATCTGGAATATAACCACTGTAAACTACAGGTCAACTCATTTTTTCTATTACCAGTGTGACGGCTATCTCAATGTTATCTCAATGTACCAGCAGTCATCTATCTACTAATAGAACCTGTGGCTCGGCACACCAATTGTTTCCCTTGGATTTGTACCAAGCATCACTACAACTTCTTAATCATTACCGTTAACCACGGCATCTCCACTCTACTACGACCAGCAAAAATTGTGTCTATTTACTATAGACCTCTCACCAATACATCTACCTACTGTACCAATCACTAATTCTACTTTTAAGTTTCTCGTCTACCCGACGCAATTAACATTTCCTTCTTCTGTATCAGTACTTTCTATATCTCACCACCACTACTCTAAGCTATCCTCAAGTCTCTCCTAGCACTCTTGCATCGTGACGATAATCAAACCGGTCACCCTTATCGGAACACGTTCTCCAACATTCATTTAACTAACCTTGTTTACCTCCATATCTTTCACTCTTCTTCCTAAACCAGTCGTTACGTCTTTTTCTAGCGGTTGCACTGTGAGAGGGCCAGCCCCATGATTTCTTTGAAAGGTTTCTCTCACGCCCATTTTTGTATTTATAACAACTATACCAGTCCGACCTTTCACTATTACGTCTGTTCTCACCGTCTTTTACTCTATATACATCAGGCCTTGGTTCATCATAACCATATTGTCTTCTGTCTTTATTAAGCAATGGCTGTCTCCTGTTATTCTTTCCTACTCCATTATAGTCTACCTTAAATCTATAAGGGTCTTGTCTAGTCGTTCTGTTCTTCAACGTTTCTACAAAATTCTCTACTTCACTAACTGCCTCTTTTAATTCCCCCAACCATGTACTAATACGTTGTAATTCTACATATAAATAATTCATATTAACTTCTTTGTAATTTCTATCAGGCTTGAAACAATATTTCTACTTCTTCTTCTGCATATTCCTTGGTACCTGGAAAAAAAAACTCGTCTTGAACTCAGCCGAAATTATGCCTGTTTCTCCACTGTGCTGTGATGGGTCTTCTATGCTGAAATATTTACAGTTATTCAAGCAAAAAAAACAATCAATACTTATTAATATACAGTCTTAAATTAACCAAATGATGTTATCTTCCTCCTGAAACTCAATAATTTTCTATCTAACAGAAAAATTTATTTATATTACCCCTTTTCTTGTTGAACTAAATTTTCCAATCGAAAATGAAGTCCTTGACGTCTATTCCCTTGTATGCCGAGACTGAGAAGCACGGTATCTGGTACTCGAGTACTTGAACCAGGATCGACAAAGCGGCTTCCGTACTCCGTAAGGATCAAAAATGCTCGACTGGGCTCGATAGGCTCGACTGGGCTCGATAGGCTCGACTGGACTCGATAGGCTCGACTGGGCTCGATAAGACTCCTCAGGAACAACAACGACGTCAATAAAACAGTGAAGAACGATTGAACGTATCAGCCACCCAGGGACGGGCTCTTGAAACACAGCAAGGAACGATTGTGATCAGAGGACAGCACTGGCCAGCCCTCTGAAATCAGCAATGAACGATAGTCAGCTTCTCAAAACAACCGACAGTATAGAGCAGCGGCTGACTGATTTGACAAAGCGGCTCTCTCACACAACGGAGTCCGGAGATGACTTGACAACGGCTCGATTGTAATGACCTGGCTAGCAAAATTTGACGAAGCTGACTGTGTAACAATGATTTGACTAGCAGAACTTGACAAGCAGCTGTATAACAATGACCAAGGCCAGCAAAATTTGACGAAGCGGACTGTGTAACAATGACTTGGCTCGTTACTGGGCTATGGCGATCAAAACCATCACTGGACGACGGCGATAAAAAAAAAACAGTACTTCAGCCGAACTTGACAAGGAGCTTCGGTCCAAATCAGCACACCCAGAGTAGCGGCGTCAACATTCTGGAAACGAGCAAAGATAAAATTTGGCAACGTTCGTTGATCGTCCAGTATAGCGTGGAGCAATTTTTGTGGCGCTCATCATACAAAAAGAAGCTGACCATCCATGACGTTGATCCAACAAGATGACCTTCAGCTTTGCCTCTTTTTTTTTTTTTTTTTCTTCTTCTGGGAAATCACAACAACTACCTCTGGCCAGGCTTTTAGTCGCTGTGTCTCCCCTAAAATATATTACATCTTTCCATCATCGTCAAAGGGCTTCTTAAATTCAGTTGTTTGAAGTAAATAATAGGTCTATTTACCGCGACAGTCCAAGCACGGATCCTGGCATCGGCGCCATTTCATCCTCTGTACCGGTGTGAAGTATAGAGGACTAACAAGTCTTGGGCGAATACAAATTATCTTTATTGCACATAGATGACAGCTTGATCAATCTTCTTACAACATGGCGTCTTCTCTCTTTCAAGCCCAGATGTTGACTGGTTCCTAACAACAAACTACGTCACGACTTGAGCATCCTTCTTCCCATTCCATCCTGATGCTCAAGCGTGCTGTAGTTTTGCCCACCCAATATACACATACTGCTACACTATCTTACTATCCTCAGTGTGGTGCTATCTTACTATCCTCAATGTTGTGCCATCTTACTATCCTCAGTGTGGTGCTATCTTACTATCCTCAGTGTGGTGCTATCTTACTATCCACAGTGTGGTGCTATCTTACTATCCTCAATGTTGTGCCATCTTAGTTTCCTCAATGTTGTGCTATCTTACTATCCTCAATGCTGTGCTATCTTACTATCCTCAGTGTGGTGCTATCTTACTATCCTCAGTGTGGTGCTATCTTACTATCCTCAATGTTGTGCTATCTTACTATCCTCAGTGTGGTGCTATCTTACTATCCTCAATGTTGTGCCATCTTAGTTTCCTCAATGTTGTGCTATCTTACTATCCTCAGTGTGGTGCTATCTTACTATCCTCAATGTTGTGTCATCTTACTGTCCTCAGTGTGGTGCTATCTTACTATCCTCAATGTTGTGTCATCTTACTATCCTCAGTGTGGTGCTATCTTACTGTCCTCAATGTTGTGCCATCTTACTGTCCTGAATGTTGTGCCATCTTAGTTTCCTCAATGTTGTGCCATCTTACTGTCCTCAATGTTGTGTCATCTTACTGTCCTCAGTGTGGTGCTATCTTACTATCCTCAGTGTGGTGCTATCTTACTATCCTCAGTTTGGTGCCATCTTACTATCCTCAATGTTGTGCCATCTTACTATCCTCAATGTTGTGCCATCTTACTGTCCTAAGTGTGGTGCCATCTTACTATCCTCAGTGTGGTGCTATCTTACTATCCTCAAGTGTTGTGCCATCTTACTGTCCTCAATGTTGTCATCTTACTGTCCTCAGTGTGGTGCTATCTTACTATCCTCAGTGTGGTGCTATCTTACTATCCACAGTGTGGTGCCATCTTACTATCCTCAATGTTGTGCCATCTTACTATCCTCAATGTTGTGATCTTACTATCCTCAGTGTGGTGCCATCTTACTGTCCTCAGTGTGGTGCTATCTTACTATCCTCAGTGTGGTGCTATCTTACTATCCTCAGTTTGGTGCCATCTTACTATCCTCAATGTTGTGCCATCTTACTATCCTCAATGTTGTGTCATCTTACTGTCCTCAGTGTGGTGCTATCTTACTGTCCTCAATGTTGTGCCATCTTACTATCCTCAATGTTGTGCCATCTTACTGTCCTCAATGTGGTGCCATCTTACTGATCTCAATGTGGCGCAAGAGTTGCCAAGCTTTATTTTCTTCTCTTTTCATGTTTATTTTACTGCAGGTTTCTTTTCAGGTCACCTGTTTGTTTTTCTGTTCTGTATGAGATACCATACTCTTGCTAGCCACCTAATGTAGTCAGTTTTGTTTTGAGTGGTAGGGTATTGTCAGGATCTTCCCTGGCTTCTTTCCTCTGCCTGACTGCTTCTGTTATGTCAGAGCTCCAGTAAAGTTTGCATCTTCTGTGCCTTCTTCTTGAAATGTACATTTTGGCAACTGTAGGGATTATGCTCCAGATGATGTGAGTTGTGTTGTCATCACCTGTTCTGTCTGACCCAGCATCAGCATCTTGACTGTAACAGTCTGTCTTCTATCTTGAAGTTCTGTGATGTAGCATTGGTGATGAGCACCGGCAATGGTCACTGCATACATCTTCTAAAACTTTGATCTTAGCATCTTCTGCCATGTCTGTTGACACAAATGTTAAGTCATATCAACTGGTTGTACCATGTGCTCTATGGAAGAGTGGGTGGAGTTTCTAAATTCTGTAGTAGTATTAGGTTGCAAGTATTCATAGCTCCTCCACTTCTTGTCCTCTGTTTGCTGAAATGTTGCTATCTCAGAGGCGGTCTATGAGCCTTAAAGCTATAGTAGTTGTCTTCAGTGTTGGCTTCAAGTCAGGCATGCTGATTACTGAGAGGAGGCAGTGAAAGAGATGTAGACAAGGTCAACAGTGTGCATCAAGTCTCAAAACAGCCAAACAGCTAAACAGAACTGTAAATAAAGACACAAGGGAACAAAAAGTAAAGGGACCCATTTCCATGCTTTGTGGCATATTGGATAGATGGTGCTAACCCCATGTTTGTATTGACCTATCGGCACATGATTGGTCATGTGACCAGTATCAGATACACTTGCTGAACTGATCAAGTCCACTGGAGACACCAACAGTAAGGTATAATATGTCCAGTCTTCACCCCAAAAGTAATAAAACCTGCCACAATGTAATACATGAGTAAATGTGAATATTATTAAACAAGTGAATCGGTACAACTATCTCAGAACAGTCATAACATCTGATGGGAGATGCCTAGAAGAGATTAGAACAAGAATTGCCATGGCGAAGGTAGCTTTTTGCAAGATGGAAAACATACTGACCAATAAAAAGATGTCATTTGCCACGAGAAAAAGAGTGTTGAGGTGCTATATAGAACCTGTGCTTTTGTATAGATGTGAGGCATGGACAATGAGCAAACAGGCTGAAAAACATTTGATGGCAGTGGAAATGTGGTTTCTGAGGTAAATGCAAAGAATTGATTGATTTAGGAACCGACATCACAGCATTCGGGGCATTCCCATAAGTGCTCTGTCCCCATCCTCAGCAGCCAGTGAAGAGTTCCAACACTAATAGTTCCAGTAGCAATCTGATTATATGTCCGTCTCGCCTTTCCTCTGAGTGTCGAGCGTCGGCCAGATCCCCTCGTCACTCCTCGCTGCCTCATTCTAACCAAAACATGATGATCCATTTGCTCCTCTGAGGTGTACACGTGCTCCCACAAGGCCGCAACCACATCTGCCGTGTCATGCATCAATACTCCACCAAGTTTTGCCGAGCCAGCCAATCTGTCCGCCTGTTCATTTCCCAGCACACCGGCATGCCCAGGAGAAAAGATCCAGGTGATGTTTGCTACCCGTGACCTCCGAAGCGAAGCAAGCCACTCTGCACGAAGCTTGCTTGTTCTCACCCTTCTCAGCATGCTTTCTGAGTCAGTTACAATCACAATGTGTGTATGTATCGTGTTTTCTATCCAGCGGAAAGCTGCACTGACCGCCTCCACCTCCATTCTTAAGCTAGATGTAGTGTCATCATACGCCAGGCTCTCCTGCACCAAACGCCGACCATTAGTTTTTGCCAAGAACCCCCAGGCACTTCTCCTACCTCTCAACACCGACCCATCCATGTAGATAATCACATCACCTTGAATTAGTTGCTGAATTTCCACTTCCGTGGCCCCTGCTGGCCACTCCCTGCACTCCCTGCTCAATGTGATTATAACTCTGCACAAGTCTGACTGCTCCGCTGGCACTCTGACCCACTCCTCTCCTCGCCTGATGTTCTCCAAGGGGCACACCTGTCTGATCGTATCCTCCGCCTGAGCCATCCATGATTTCCCTCTTATCAGTCTCTGACCCTTAACTACGTCCAGCAAAGAATACCATGGACAGACAGACAAAACCATTGCCATGATGCAACTGGGCTATGGGTTGGCCGATTTACTGGCGGCTGTTGTAAACATTTCTTCTTTCTTGCTGCTCGTGTCCAACAAGGGATATGACTACTTCTTCTTTTTCCCAGTCCGCATCAAGGTCATTTTCTCTACGTATAACTTAGCTGACAGTGATTCTTTAAACCTCCACACATTACTGGACTTACTACGAACACCACTCGACATAACTGAACAATAGTGAACTCGAACAGTAGACTCAAACACCAGTTGTAATTTTAGGTGTAAATTATTCTACACAGACTAGGGTTGACATCACCAATTTACAACTCAGATATTCGACAATACTTCTACATAATGTTTTCTAAACACAACCTAATTCTTTAAAAGAGTGGCGCAATATTGGCCGTTACTCTATAACTTGACATGGTCCGCACTCCACGAAATCAAATCGTAGACTGCCCTGTCCGGACCCAAATTCCTGTCACTTGGCAAGTGAAACCTCAACGTTTTTCACGTTGTGTACAAAGTCCACTTTCCACGTTCCGGTGTTCACTTGCTGAACACAGTCATAACCTCTAACATCTACCCTGGGTTATGACTTGACTATGCCATGACATCCTCAAGATCATGGCATTCCCCTATTCTTTGGTGAAAAACATTAATTTTAATTAATTTTTAAAAGTTTTCTTCTCAAAATATCTAATTATAAATTATCTAATCAAAATTTAATGTAAGATATATCTTTTACAATATTTCAATAATGTAATCTAATTCTAATTTAATTCATTGTAAACTGTCGATGACACTTAACTTCTTGTCATTCTGAAATATAAAACTCATTAATTATCCTCATCCAAATATCAAACACATCAAAATATAAATACCTATATCTTGTCCTACAGACTTTAATAAACTTACTATATAATAATATAAGTATTCCTTCTATCTGAAATTAAAATTTCCATCAATAAATTCAATTTCTTGTATGCAGTTTCAAAATCAACAATTTAGTTGCACATTTGTGTCATCCTGTTCACATAAACCATTAGCTCCTTCTCGGTAAGTAGCGTGTCTCGTGGTCGTACAATATTGACCATCAGTAACTTCCTCTATGAACTCTCTGTAGATTAATTGCAAAAGTAACTCGTCCCAGGTATCTGAGGGGTATTCTGGGTTCAACCATGCCAGCTGCTCTCTCCGTTCAAGTCTAATCACCCTTCATGAATGATATTACCAGATCTTGTAATGTTGCTGCAGGTAGTCAATCTGCCCATGCGTTGCCCAGGCCTCTTAACTCTGTCGTTGATACTCCGCTCATAATACATACATCTAGTTGAACTGAGTACTGTTTTTTTTTTACCATTTAATGTCACTGACCGCTCTTCTCCGATTTAAAGAAAGTCATTAGACATCAAATGTAGTACTTTGCATTACAATTTCAACTTTATAAAATATGTTGACATCATTCTTTTCATATTTTCTAAGTATTATTTTATAGAAATTACTAGCTGACCTGGCCCGGCTTCGCCCAGTCCCTGGTGGGGAGCATCTCATTTAATTCATATAAGTAGTCATACAAGTTCTCGTTCCCGTTACCGACTGTCTGTCTGTCTGTCTGTCTGTCTGTCTGTCTGTCTGTCTGTCTGTCTGTCTGTCTGTCTGAGTGTCTGTTGTCTGTCTGTCTGTCTGTCTGTCTGAGTGTCTGTCTGTCTGACCCGGCCCGGCATCGCCCAGTCCCTGGTGGGGAGCATCTCATTTAATTCATATAAGTAGTCATATAAGCTCCCGTTCCCGACTATCTGTCTGTCTGTCTGTCTGTCTGTCTGTCTGTCTGTCTGTCTGTCTGTCTGTCTGTCTGTCTGTCTGTCTGTCTGTCTGTCTGTCTGACCCGGCCCGGCTTCACCCAGCCCCTGATGGGGAGCATCTAATTTAATTCATATAAGTAGTCATATAAGTTCCCGTTCCTGTCTGTCTGGTCTGTCTGTCTGTCTGTCTGTCTGTCTGTCTGACCCGGCCCGGCTTCACCCAGCCCCTGATGGGGAGCATCTAATTTAATTCATATAAGTAGTCATATAAGTTCCCGTTCCTGTCTGTCTGTCTGTCTGTCTGTCTGTCTGTCTGTCTGTCTGTCTGTCTGTCTGTCTGTCTGTCTGTCTGTCTGTCTGTCTGTCTGTCTGTCTGTCTGCCTGTCTGCCTGTCTGCCTGTCTGTCTAATCATTTATTGGTTGCAATTAGAACAACCTTAGAGAAACTAAGACCAACTTACAAAAAGCATTAGAAAGAGCACTTGAAAGATCGTTACATCTTCCCCAACAATTAACTTGGGTAAATGGAGCGGCGGCAGCAGCAGCAGCAGAAGAAGAAAAAGGAGTAGGAGGAGCTGGGAGGAGGAAGAGGGAGGTGGAGGAGGGAGGAGGAAGAGATAGGCGGAGAGAGGAAGAGGAGGGAGGAGGAGTAGGGAGGAATAGGAGGGAGGAGGGGGAGGGAGGAGGAGAGGGAGATGGAGGAGGAGGGAGGATGAGGGGGAGGACATAGGAGGAGGGAGGAGGAGGAGGGAGTAGGAGGAGAAGGGAAGAGGAGTGATTAGGAGGGTGAGGAGGTAGGAGGAGGAAGAGGGAGGAGGGGGAGGGGAAAAGGGTAGGAGGAGGAGGGGAGAGGAGGAGGAGGATTATAACGCATATGCCTGTAGATAACTGCAGCAAAAAGGTGGGTCTGTCTATCTATCTGACCCGGCGTGGCTTCGCCCAGCTCCTGGCGGGTAGCGTCTCATTAAATTCATACAACAAAAAAAAGTAACTTAAAAGAATGTCCTTCCACACACCATCCATTATTTTTAATGAAAACCGTTTCTAATCACCTACATGACTGTAGATAACTTCTTAAGCATAAAAAGATGAGTTACAATGTTATGCATTATGC
This sequence comes from Cepaea nemoralis, assembly GCA_014155875.1. NCBI lineage: Eukaryota > Metazoa > Mollusca > Gastropoda > Stylommatophora > Helicidae > Cepaea > Cepaea nemoralis. The sequence goes on along the minus strand of JACEFZ010027526.1, from coordinate 34,789 downwards.
ATTATTTTTATGAAAACTTTGAAAATATCATGATTTATTATAACTCATATGCCTGTACATAACTATAGACAAAGAGTTTATAAATCTTTGAAAACGATGCAACAATATGACTATAAGGTATACAGAAAAGTTTTAAAAATTTACGCCCCTTGAAATAACTTTTCTAGAGTTAAGTCCCCTTGCTATAATGAAATTATAATGAAAAATGAAAAATTAAATAATATTAACCCTTTACAGGGCACAGGTTTTTCCAATTTCTAACTCTAAACGGGCAAGATTTTTGAAGGTTTTAGTCAGATTCTAGGTCATGTTAGTAAAAAGATCCTAACTAAGTTGTTAGTGAATGGATTTTAGTGAAATAAAGAGCAAAATGAAAAGAAATGCATGCAGATTAATAATTGTACTCGCATGTCATATGAATAATCCAGTCTTGTTGGTATAATCCACATATGAACACAAATATTTACAAAATATAACACATTATTTGTGAGTGTCAGTCATATATATACTATGTACAAACACTGCCAACTGCTCACTGGCCTCCAAGATGCTGGGGAAAACAAGTGTCCTTGCAGTAGTTCACTTGGCACACATCACAGCCATATGAACTTTCAATGGTTCGTCCTGCAGGGGTACGACGTTTGGCGTGACTGCACGCCACACAGGCTTTCTTCCTGCCCTCAAACCTCATGAGCTTGTGGTTGTGGACACTTTCTGGAGCTACTGCTTGGCCTTTCCTCTTTGCTGCAGCCCTCTTCCTGCTGGAGAATCCTGCGATTAGTTGCTTACATAAATCCAGACGGAAGTCCAGAAGGGCGTAGCGTTTGCTGGGCTTTGCTGTGGACTGCTCGAACAGGATGAATGCATTGTTTATGCATGAATCGAAGACAAAACTGACGAGGTAGCGCCAGTATTTTCTGCTCTTCTTCAGTGTAGAGTAATACCCCCTCATTTTATCTGCCTTGTCCACCCCTCCCATGCATTGGTTGTAGAGTTTGATGACAGCAGGGCAGGACACAGGCTTTCTGGTGTGAGTGTGCCGGTCCCATCGCTCAACAGTGGTCAATGTGTGTGAGGTATTGTTGGAGAGCATGAAGACATCCCTTTTATCATGCCACACAGTAGCAAGCAGATCCTCTTTCTGGAAGACTTGATGGTCCCCTTGCGTCATTTTTCTTTTTCCTCTGAATGCCAGAGGCAGATCTTTCCGGTTCTTTCTTACTGTTGCTGCCGCATAAGTTTTCTCTTGGAGAAGGTTAGTAAAAAGCGCAACTGACGAAAAAAAGTTATCAAAATAGAGGTGATGATACTTCCCCAAAAAGAGGGGCAGCAAGCTGCATCACTACATCATGGCCCAGTCCATGCTGAATGGCACCATCTATTTTGCCACGGTAAACAGAAAACTGGAGGAGGTAACCAGTTGCTGACTCGCAAGCACACCAAACTTTCATTCCCCATTTTGTCGGCTTGTCTGGTAGATACTGTTTTAGTGCATTCCTGCCTTTGAATGGCACCATTGCCTCATCAATGGCAATTTCTTTCTTAGGTTTGTAATGTTGTAAGAAAGTCCTATTAGCCATGTCAATGAGAGGCCGAATTTTGTGGAGGAGGTCACTGCCGTCAGCTGTATTGTTGTCAGCCACATGTAAATACTGCTCCAGCTTCTTGAATCTCTTCAGCGGCATCACATTCTTCACACCTGGCATTCCCAACATAATATCTGCAGACCAGCACAATTCCAAACGAGGAGGTTTGTAGATCCCCAATAAAATGAGCAGACCAAAATAGGCCTGTATTTCGGTTGCATTGGTTGGAACCCAGCCTCGATCACCTACTCGCTCGATCTTTCGCCTAGCATACGTATTTGTTTGATCGGCAATCATTTGAAACGTTTGTTCCTCGAAGAGTTGAAGAAAGAATGCACACTGAGAACGATCGTCAGTTGTTATTGATAAGTTGACGCCAGTTTCTTCACTAAATTCTTCGATATACAGTGTTGTTGTTGTGTTGCTCCAACCGTTTGCGTCGCGAGACGGCCGCGCCCGACTTTCTTCAGCGACATTTTCTGAATCAGATTCACTTTCTTCAAAGTCCGAAAGATCTGAAGTGTGCACGCTACACACGCTGATATCACTGAGATCTAACTCCGATTCATCGTCACTTTCGTGCGTTTCAGTGTCACTTAAATTGAACCCTTCGAACTCGCCGCTATCGCTTGAAGAATTGAGGAAATCCATTTTCATTAACAACGCACAAAAATCCCGAAAACTAATGAACAATCTGATCAAATTTAATGAAAACACTTGCAAACGTTACCCACGCTTTCACTCTATCAGCAAGACTGGTAGAAAGGAACAGGAAGTCTCGGAAATTCGCGAGATCGCGTTTTTAAAATGACTAGTATTCAAAGCCGGAATCGGACGCTATGAGCGTTTTATCACACCGGCCGGAATCGGACGCTATGCCTTGTAAAGGGTTAAGTAAGCAGCCGATTTCACACTAAAAAAATATCACATTTGGCAGCGCGGGAATGATAGGAAGACGTGTAGACAATTTCATCTCAATCGGATGGACCGTTCATGAACGCATAAAGGACATACACACACACACACATCCTTTTTTATATATAAGATTTATATTCAATATCTATCTAATAACCTAATAATACAATAATTAATTAATAGAGTAATAAATCAACAAAATAATATAACTAATCAGTTCCTAACTAATAAATAATCTATTACACATCTAAAACTGCCTCGTATAATTTATTAACAATATAATAATACAATAGTCACACATCAATATAATCCATTAGATCAGCAGTGTTACGATAGCACAATAGTTCTCTCCATGTAAACAATGATCAATAGATCAATCATATTTTGGTAACTATTCATTTCTCCTTGTAGGATAAATCTGATGCTTTTCATTTCTTTCATATTTATCTCCTTGACCAATACTTTCTCCAACAGGATAAGACTTTTTCTTCAATCAACTTTTCTCATTGCCCAATGCTCACACTTTTATGCAGAGAAGTTAATTCATAATGTTTTCATCTGTCCATTAGTGCTAGTTAGATGCTAATTTTATGCAATTACATTAATTAGTATCTATAATGTCATCCTTAACTCTCTGACTGTCATATCTCGGTATCATATAGACTGCTTTAGCGCATCAGCTCAAAGAGTTTCCCCAAACCGTTTAGTCTAATCACCACAGTCAGTCCACAGTTCACCTACATATTCGTCTAGAGATGTATCGCATATCTTGGTACAATTCTAGCGTACTGTTATAACTGCTTAGGGAAGTTGCTTCTATCCCAGCACACCGCCTTGCACCCTCACATTATGTGTGGTTCTCTCTGTACCCTTACTACCTATCGCTGTAATTACATTTGATAAAAAAAAAAATTGCAATGTTATGATACTAATTGATTTCACCACATGTATATAATTATGATGTCAATTTAACCAGAACTTTGCATGCTTTAACTAACTTCAAAGAAATTTATACAATGGAAAATATGAACTAAATCCTTAGAAATTATGTTCCACCATAGCCAAACTAATGTCGCGTATCATAACCCCGAGATGCAACACTGGTCAGGTGCTGATGTAACACAACCTCACATGCTGTTATCAATTGTAAGCTATTTTTATTTTTAAATCACACTTTACCACAACAACACTCTGATGTGTATCATACCCCGACACACAAAAGTAGTTAGTTGAACCTACAATTTACATCACCAAGTCCTACAAGAAACAAACGAAAATCATAAATTGATTCAAGAAATTAGATGTAGACAGTCACAATTTTTCAGTCACATTATGAGAAGAAATAAATTGGAGAACTTGATGACAACTGGCAAGATCGAGGGGAAGAGAACAAGGGGAAGGCAGAGAAGTAAATAACCTGGATGGCTTGGCCATGTGGCATGGTCGAGACAAGAACACTGAACTGATCCACGACACTGGTGATCGTGTAAGATGGCAAAACATGACTGCCCACGCTTATCAGCATGGCACATGATGATGATGATGAAAATAAACCATCTACAAGAGGGATCAGACCATAATACTATCTCTGACATGCACTTCAGCAGACTACAAGTACAGCTCACTCAAGAGAGTATGCTTTGAACATATCCTTACAAGGCTGTCTTTGAGTGTACAGCTGTAACATATCAGGGAATTGGTAATACCGCCAGAGCCAGTTAAAAGGAGCATTGCAAGTTAGTTAGTCGCGGTTCCAACTTCACAGCAACAGGTCGTCCCCATTATGAGGGGAAGAGAACAAGGGGAAGGCAGAGAAGTAAATAACCTGGATGGCTTGGCCATGTGGCATGGTCGAGACAAGAACACTGAACTGATCCACGACACTGGTGATCGTGTAAGATGGCAAAACATGACTGCCCACGCTTATCAGCATGGCACATGATGATGATGATGAAAATAAACCATCTACAAGAGGGATCGGACCATAATACTATCTCTGACATGCACTTCAGCAGACTACAAGTACAGCTCACTCAAGAGAGTATGCTTTGAACATATCCTTACAAGGCTGTCTTTGAGTGTACAGCTGTAACATATCAGGGAATTGGTAATACCGCCAGAGCCAGTTAAAAGGAGCATTGCAAGTTAGTTAGTCGCGGTTCCAACTTCACAGCAACAGGTCGTCCCCATTATGCTCCGTTCCTGTGCCAGTGAATATCACACAAAATGCTCCTCACTGCCCTACATTACAAGGAAGAACATAGCTACAAATGAACAGTGGCATGTTTTATAACATTGCCTTGGGCTGAAGGACAGAAGCCCAGGTGTTGTTGGAGTGACAACAACAACAGGCACAAAATAAACTCCTTACTGTTGTCAGTAACAGCCGGCAGTCAGCTAGGAAATGGCTGTTCACAGAAACATATCAGCTAGGACTTGTATGGGTTCTAGACTATGGCATGAGATGTAGAGGCTGGCTCGAGCTCAGCTGAGTTTTGTTCCTCAGGCATGATCATGTGGAGACCACCTAGCATGTAGACACAGCCTGTAGTCACCAGAGCCAGGACTCCAAGTGTGGGGCATATACTCTCCATGCCTTATGTACTTTCATAGGAGCACCTAATGTTAGAGGAGTACCTCAGCCAAAACTTGCCTCCAGACTATGCAACATCAATAATGAAGTCATATTAATGGCAGTTCTGTCACTTTTCTGTTTTTAAACTTAGGTGTGCTGCCTAACCAGTCCTCACCCCGGACAGTGCGCTCATTTTCCAAGATCAGCAACGCCACTGAGTCTCTGTATTGCCAGTTTGTACAGTGGCAAGCCATCAAGAAAGTTTGACAGTGATATTGTTCAATCTCAAGCTTTCGCAGACCCTGTTCAAGAGCCTGAGCGTTCCATCAGTAACAGTGACACTGGCCAGGGATCAGGCAGTGACGAGGTTCTTCTGGAGCAGAATGAGCAGGTAAGGTGTCAAAGATCATACTCATTGTCCATGTCCTTTCTCTTCTATTTTAGACTGTAGAGGATCATAATGTTGAATTCTTCCTGTTACAAGCGAGTCGCTGAACTTTGAAATATTGCTTCTTATATGTCCAAAAGACTTTCTTCTTCCTCTTCTCCTACTTTCATCTTCTTCTTACTACTTTAATTTTGGTTTCGGATACTATCTTGGATGCTGTTTTAAACACATTGCAACCTCCATAAAGAGACCCTTTAGATTTTTTCTATCGATTCAGTCCATTATATTTATTACTAAATCAGAGACCTTTAGGACCTATTTGTCGTGCAAACTTGCAGACATCTGAGAAATTACAAATGACGAAATGTGAACTACAACATAAACTGACACCCGGGAAGGTTAACCCTGTTAACAAATGCCTAAAGAAGTTGGATGTGTCGGCCGAAAGGCTCAATTATTGCAGCTCTGCTGTAAACAGGCACAACACACTTACGTCCAAAAACATTCTGGACGAACGAAGAAGAAGAAGAAATAAACTAACTTTATTTATTTAAAAATCTGACTGCTTAATTCTGAAATATCATGATGTAACCTAAAAATAATAAACTTAGCTTAGTTTTTAGAATTTTACTTTAGTTTCAAGTTTAATAGTGCAAACTACTTAATTGAAAAATAAACATATTATATCAAATGAATACAAATCAGACTTTCTTCCTGGACACATAATTGCGTCCATGCTGATAGACTCCAGAGAAATAGAATATGGGTAATGGGACCATGTGTATCATGTTCTGTAGTCACTATCCTTCTCAGAATTATAGTGAACATTTCCATCATTTTGAAGTTCTCATCAAACAAAAATGATCTCCTTTTGTCACTTAGCTTTGTTGTTTAATGAGAAAAACTCCTTTCAACATCTCTGGAATTAATTGGGGAATATTTGACAAATGTGAAAACATGACTATAAAATTCTGCTGCGAATATTACCTGCCTGCCTCACAGAATGTCACTAATCTTTCAAATTGTTGGATATCCTTCATTTAGACAGACTACACATTCTAGTTTAGCAAACAAATTGTCACCTTCCAAGCCATGGGCTACAGTCTACTCACTATCTATATTTATCACAAGTTCAAGACTTCATCTTACATCTACGCCTATTATTTCACATTGAGTAATTGTGTACAGAGACATAGCTTTTTGTTTAAGGATGTGCTGGAAGGAAATGTGGAGGGCAAACATGCAAGTGAAAGGCATTGCATGTGGTTTGACAGTATCCAGATATGGACTGAAAGAAGCCTATATGTGGGTACTATGAAGACGTACCACAGAAGGTGTTGGAGACTCGTTATAGCTAATATTCAGTGTGGAGATGTCACATGATAATGATAATTTGAATGCAGTTTTTGCCTGCTTGTCATAACTTTGTCCACTGTGAGTACTTGTTTGGGGCAATGTTTATTTATCTGATTTTTCTTCTGTTATCCTCCCATAACTTAAGTAGTCATTGGGGCACCACAGCCACTGTGGTTGTAGTGTCACGGACAATATACAAACCTGCAGAGCCCATTCTCTAGGCATCAGATTTACATATATTGTGAATATTTTTTTTTTTCGCTCGCTCTAACTCAAGCATAGTCCGTACACACTATTTATAGTAGTGCTGGACTGAATTTTGCATGTTGGTTAGCTTTCCCTATTAACAGTGTCCCTCACCATCAGGTGAACCCACTCTGACTTCAGAGGTACTTGTAATTAACGTCCCCAAGTCAAGGATGACAGGTCAGCATTTTAGTCCAGCTGTCCAGTGTAGGGGATGAACCGCTTACCTCGGCATCAGCACATGGATGTTTAAGAACACACGTTCTTATCCATTCGGCCATTCGGACCTGCCTGTAAATATCATGATGTGACTTGGTTTCTTGATGTGCACTTTTGCCAAGGAAGCAACCTTCACTGTTTACTCTTTCTTCTTTTTAATTGATCTGGGGTTTGAAACATGCACAACATGAATGCAGGACCTATATTTTTTTGCCCTTGTCTGAGAAGGCTAGGGGAAGCATGACAACTTTAAATTCCCCGGAAAATGTGTTCTTAACCGGGTGCTTTTTTTAACGTGAAGCAAAGGCTACACCTGTAAGATACATCAACTCCCAAACTGATGTTTAATCATCCTTGCAATGAAACATCTTGGACATAGCTTGGTCATATGTTAACTTTGTCAGTATATGTTACATCTCCGTAGAACACAACCTACTCAATTTAGTCAACCATTTGGAATGTAAGTCTCTGCAACTTATTTCTCTTGTATCAAGTATAGTTTCAAATGATAATACTGTACCAGGTATATTTCTATGATACCTGACCTGCCAGGTAAATGTAATGTGGCAGCCACAAACAAACATTTGTAGATATAACTGAGGCTATGACTGATGGAATCAGGAATCTGATTTGGCATCTGCAGGAAGAATCTTGGTAAGGATGAAGCAGATGTGTGCATAGCCAACTGGCCATTGGAACTACAGGTATCCATGTTCTGTGACATCTTCTGAGAGAGACAGAACACACATGGATATGTACAGAGTGCCATATTATTGGTGGTTGATAACACATTCTGACAGTTTCTACTGCAAAGGACTATAATGTTGGAGTCCAGGCAAAGTCATGGAATATAATGTTGGAGGTCAAACACCAGGAAATCCCATAACAATAAAGATGATATTTCTGTTCTGACATGACTGTAATGAGAAACACTAGTTCTGTTTACTGACTGCGACTAATTAAACTGAGCACCTTATATGTGCTGTCTAGTTGGCAGAAACAACCATCCCAAAAATGAAGATAATAGGATGCAAGAAATGGATGACAGAAAACATCTTAAAACTCATGGAAGTAAGAAGAAATAACAAAAATAACAAGGAACAATATGAAGAGATTCACAGGAAAATTAGGAGGCTATGCAAAGAGGCTAAAGAAACATGGCTTGAGGAAAATTGCAAGGAAATTGAACACCTACACAACACCCAGAATACCAAATTAATGCATAAAAGAATTAATGACATCACTAACAAAAGAACACACACACATCAACGGGTTGCCTAAAAACCAAAGATGGCAAAATCATAATAGAAAAAGATCAGATTTTACATGCGTGGTCAGATTATGTGAAAGACCTTTATGATGATACAAGAGAAGAACATAATCATCGGAATGATAATAAAGAACCAGCAATTTTGAAGATAGAAGTTCAGAATGCTCTTCATTGGCACCTTGCCGTCTTGACAGACGATAGTTTGTGCTCTAAAAAGGCATAATAACTTTTAACTATGGCGGTAGCGAGTGTGACTGATAAGGCCAATTTGCGCTGTAAATGTCCGTTCACAGTGGGTGCATGTGAACACGTGGTCATTTCCACCATCATGCACCATCTTACGTCTCAAACGCTTGGTGTGTGACTTTTCTGCAATAATTTTCTCCTTTGACTTTATTCCATTTCTGATATTTGCCCTCCATGCAACACGTTCAGCGGCGACTTGCTCCCAATGTGCATTATCAATGCCTGTATCAATCATGTCCCGCTTACACACATCTTTGTATCGTAGTAGAGGCCGACCCTGAGATCTCTTACCCATCTGTAATTCACCAAAAAAGATATCCTTTGGTATTCTACCATCATCCATCCTCCTAAGATGTCCTATCCATCTAAGTCTACGAAGACTGAGCATGGAATAAACTGTCACACAACCTGATCTTTCCAATACTTCAGTATTTGTGATTTTGTCTTGCCACTTAATACCAAGAATTCTTCGCAGACACCGCATATGAAAGCTGTTTAAATTGTTCTCTTGGTGTGAGTAAGTTGTCCAGGTTTCACTGCCATAGAGAAGAGTACTAAGGACACAGGCTTGATAGACAAGGACTTTTGTTTTGGCAGTAAGCTTCCTGTTCTCCCAGACTCTTTTTCTTAACCTGTTCATTGTTGTTGCTGCCTTACCAATCCGGATGTTGATTTCCTGATCTAGGGATAATTTGCTATTTACCACTGATCCTAGATACGTAAAATGGTCTACTATCTCTAGTTCGGCGTCGTCAATAAAGATTGATGGTACCCCATGTGCACCTTGTGACATAATCTGTGTCTTCTTTTTGCTAATTGTTAAACCAAATTCAGAACAAGCATTGGAGAATGCAGATAGTAGATGTTGTAGTTCTTCCTCAGAGTGGGTCGTAATCGCAGCATCATCTGCAAAAAGCAACTCTCTGATCAGTACCCTCCTAATTTTGGTCTTAGCCTTCAATCTCTGAGCATTGTAGAGGCCGCCATCTGAGCGTGAGTGAATGTATATACCACCATCCTGATCACGAAATGCATATTTCAGTAGAAGTGAAAAGTATATTCCAAAGAGTGTGGGAGCTAGTACACAACCTTGCTTAACTCCACTCTTGATTTCAAATTCTTCAGAAGTTGCACCATCAAACTTGATTATACCCCTCATGCCTGTGTGGAACGATTCCACAATGGACAGAAGAGTTGGTGGGCAGCCAATCTTCTTTAGTGCCTTGAACAGACCCTCACGACTGACCAAATCAAATGCCTTTGTGAGGTCGATGAAGGCAATAAACAGTGGTTGATTCTGTTCACGGCATTTTTCTTGCATTTGTCGCAATGAGAATATCATATCAGTGGTAGACCGGTTCTGTCGAAAGCCACACTGTGATTCGGGGTAGACTTGATCTCCTAGGACTTGAAGTCTGCGCAGAACAATTATGGCAAATACTTTTCCAACAATACACAGAAGTGAGATACCCCTATAGTTGTTACAGTCACTCCGATCACCCTTGTTCTTGTACAGCGTTATGATGTTTGAATCTTTGAAATCCTGTGGGACTTGTCCTTCACGCCAGCATAGCTCTATCAGCTGGTGGATCTGTAGAGTGAGTGTGTCTTGCCCACTCCTGATAACCTCTATTGGAATCCCATCCTTACCTGGAGCCTTGCCAGATGCAAGTTCATTTATAGCACACTTAACTTCTGTTATGGTGGGAAGTGTGTCCAGGTGGTCAAGAGTTGGTAGAGCCTCTATGGCGTTAAGGGCATCATCCGCTAGTTTGGTCTCACTTGAGTAAAGCTCCAAATAGTGCTCTACCCATCTGTCCATCTGCTGTTTCTTATCAGTGATGACTTCTCCAGTCAAGGTTTTCAGCGGTGCACTTCTTTTGATCAATGGACCACAGGCTTTCTTTATTCCTTCATACATGCTTCTTATGTCTCCCTTATCACTTGCGATTTGAATGGACTCACATAACTTGATCCAATAATCATTTGCACACTGCCTGGCAGCCTTTTGCACATCCTTCCTAGCTTGCCTTAGCTCACTCAGAGTGTTACGCGTTGGTCTTTCCTTGTTTCTTAAGAGAGCTTTCTTCTTCTTATCAATCAAGGGCTGCAGAGTCTCGCTGTTGGCCGCAAACCAGTCCTGCCTCTTATGATCCACAGTGCCGTAAACCCCTACGGCAGTTTTATAAAGAGTTTCCTTAATTTGACCCCACTTTTCATTTACTGTACAATTTTCTGGTGTATCAGTGAAAGCGTCTTCAAGTTGCTGTTGAAACTGAAAGCACTTTTCAGGATCATGAGTGTTAATAATATTAATCCTGGGGCTAGATTTGTGTTTAGCTGTGTAGATTCTCTTTGGTCTCAGTCTAACTCTTGCAACAACCAAAGAATGATCTGTATCACAGTCAGCACTGTGGTAACTACGAGTCAATGATATATGGTTCAGATGTTGTCTCCGTGTGATGATGAAGTCCAGCTGGTGCCAATGGCCGGATCTTGGATGTTTCCATGTGACCTTATGCATCTCTTTTGTTTTAAAAAAAGAGTTTGTAATACATAGGTCATTACTGGTGCAATGCTCCAGCAGCCTTTGCCCATTTTCATTCATGCGACCGATGTTGTATTTTCCAAGGGACACTGGCCATGAACTCGAGTCCTTGCCCACACGAGCATTGAAATCACCGAGCATATAAATGTAGTCAGATTTTGGAACTGCCTTGATAGTTAAGACCAGGGATGGAGTTATTGCCTCTCCATAGCACAAAGCCTGGGCTAAAATATAGAGATCATGTGTTGCCCATGCAGCATGATCCCTCTCTCGGCCTGCCTAGTTCACTCCAGAGGAAAGGTAACACCCCTACATCTGGAACAAGACAAGCTGCAGAAGCTGCCGGATCAGCAAAGCAATGCTCTAACTGTCCGCCTGTCGGAGCTTCGATCCTAGACCAGTCGCCAACCAAGGCTTAGGGCCTGGTCTGCCCTGCCATGACAATTTTGTCTTTAGCTTGCATTTCCTCGCACCAGGGTAAGGCTTGTACCCTCCCAATTGTGCTCTTCCGCCCGAAGCCGTTGGCACAATGTGGGGTGTCGGGTTTGGTAAGCGCCGCCCAACGTTCGGCGCTAACAGAAACCAGGTAGTACCGTCTACTGTTATACGGTAGCTCAGTCATATCTGACTAAGACCTGACTATAAGAATGCTCTTAACCATATGAAAACTGGCAAGACCCCGGGTACAGATAACATCACAGTAGAAATGATCAATGCCTTAGAAGAATATGGAATAGACCAAGTCACCAGATTGCTGAACGCAATATACGATCCTGGAGATATACCTCCTGAATTATGTAATTCTATATTTATTGCAATCCCGAAGAAATCAGGAGCCATGGAATGCGATCAACATAGAACAATTAGTATAATGAGCCACATCATGAAGATTCTGCTGAGAATTATCATGCAAAGAGTTAGGGAGAAAATACAATCAAAATTGGAGAACAATGTGGGTTTGTAGAAGGCTAGGGCACAGTAAATGCTGTGTATATACTGAGAACAGTAATTGAGCGTTCTATAGAAGTAAACAAAGATCTATATCTTTACTTTATTGACTACACAAAGGCTTTCGATAAAGTGAGACATGTCGACATGATAAGGATGCTTGAAGATCTACAAATTGATGGAAAAGACCTAGACTTGTAAAAAACATATATTGGAAACAACAAGCTGCCATCAGAATTGATAACAATGTATGTCAATATCAGCCTATTAAAAGAGGTGTGAGACAGGGATGTATAATGTTTCCAGATCTTTTTTCCCTGTACAGTGAAAATATATTCAGAAATATAGAATATATTTAAGGAATCAACATTGAGGGATGATACATCAATAACATTAAATATGCAGATGATACAGTCTTGATTGCAGACAACCAACAGGACCTGCAAAATTTAGTAGATGCGGTTGTTGCATACAGTGAACAACTAGGGTTAGAAATGAATATTAAGAAGACACAGATTATGGTCGTCGCTGGGAATAAGGAAATACACAATGTGATATACGAGTAGATGGGAATCTTAAACGAGTGAATCGATACTGTTATCTCGGCACAGTCATAACATCTTTACCACAGATTATATTGATTATATTGATGATTATATTGTTCTTCGCCACAGTCATAACATCTGATGGGAGATGCCCTGAAGAGTTTAGAACAATAATTGCCATTGCAAAGGTAGCCTTTTGCAAGATGAAAAACATACTGACCAATAGAAAGATATCAATTGAAACGAGAAAAAGAGTGTTGAGGTGCTACATAGAACCTATACTTTTGTATGGATGTGAAGCGAGGACAATAAGCAGTCAAGCTGAAAAACAGCTGATGGCTGTGGAAATGTTGTTTCTGAGGAAAATGCAAAGAATACCATGGACAGCCAGAAAGACCAATGTGCAAGTCCTTCAAGAAACAAATGAAGATCGTAAACTGATTAGAGACATTAAACGTAGACAGTCAAAATTTTTTGGGCATGTTATGAGAAGAAATGAATTGGAGAACTTGGTGACGACTGGCAAGATTGAAGGGAAGAGACCAAGGGGAAGGCCGAGAAGTAAATACCTGGATGGCTTGGCCACGTGGTATGGTCGAGACAGGAACACTGAGCTGATCCACGACTCTGGTGATCGAGTGAGATGGCAAAACATGACCGCCCACGCTTATCGGCATGGCACATGATGGATGGATGGAGTTGGCCTGGTACTACAACACAGCAGTTTCTGTTTACTGACTCCGCAATGAGATAAACTAAGCACCCTATATGTGGTGTCTAGCTGACCTGGTACTACAACACACCAGTTTTTGTTTACTGACTCCACAACTAGATAAACTGGGCACCTTATATGTGCTGTCTGGCTGGTCTAGTACTTAAGACATCAGTTTGTGTTTACTGACTCCATGGTTGGCTGACATGGGCACCTTATATATGCTGTCTGGCTGGTCTAGTACTTAAGACAGCAGTTGTGTTTACTGGCTCCATGATTGGCTGACATGGGCACCTTATATATGCTGTCTGGCTGGTCTAGTACTTAAGACAGCAGTTGTGTTTACTGGCTCCATGATTGGCTGACATGGGCACCTTATATATGTTGTCTGGCTGGTCTAGTACTTAAGACACCAGTTTCCTTCTGCCAGGTGATGCCCTATTTTGAGAGACAGATTTCATGCCTGTGTGTCCATACATTTTATAATTGTGTTTTCTAGTGTCCCTAATATCTGCTTTCTTGTCTCTTTATTTAGCTTATAGTGCCTGTTGTTTGATTAATTCTTTGGTTTATAGATCTTATGTGGTTTCCAGCGTTATAAATACTCATCATTCAAACTATGATGAAGTTGCTTCTCCAGGTACATATACAGACATATTATTTGAGTAATTGCCTTTGATTTGAGATATCCTTGTATTTCTGTTTAATTCTCTGGGATTTAACAGGTTCTTATTTTGTTTCCCATTATCCATCATATTTTTGTGTTACAGAATTCTCTTGTTTTGTCTCCCAATATCTGTCATATTTCTGTGTTACTTCTATTGACTCCATTTCATGGCAAGAAATGTTATTTCATCTCATGCTGTCTGTAGGTAAAGGTTTTGTAATTTAAAAAGTAAACTGAAGTGGCTTGATGGCAGGGCAAATAAGCACATCTGCCTCCAGGCATGTGTAGCAAGTTGCAAACTTTCCCCCAGCTCTCCTTCCTGGTGGGTAAGACAGCATGCAAGTGAGTACAAATCTCCAGCGTGCAGGAAGTTTTTTGCTTGTAGTGTCTCATTCAGCTGTGGATGGAGCATTGAGTCAGTTGTCACGAGTTGGCATACAGAGCAGTACAGCTTGTGAGTTTACATACAGAGCAGTACAGCTTGTGAGTTTACATACAGAGCAGTACAGCTTGTGAGTTTACATGCAGAGCAGTACAGCTTGTAAGTTTACATACAGAGCAGTACAGCTTGTGAGTTTACATACAGAGCAGTACAGCTTGTGAGTTTACATACAGAGCAGTACAGCTTGTAAGTTTACATACAGAGCAGTACAGCTTGTGAGTTTACATGCAGAGCAGTACAGCTTGTAAGTTTACATACAGAGCAGTACAGCTTGTGAGTTTACATACAGAGCAGTACAGCTTGTGAGTTTACATACAGAGCAGTACAGCTTGTGAGTTTACATACAGAGCAGTACAGCTTGTGAGTTTACATACAGAGCAGTACAGCTTGTGAGTTTACATACAGAGCAGTACAGCTTGTGAGTTTACATACAGAGCAGTACAGCTTGTGAGTTTACATGCAGAGCAGTACAGCTTGTAAGTTTACATACAGAGCAGTACAGCTTGTGAGTTTACATACAGAGCAGTACAGCTTGTGAGTTTACATACAGAGCAGTACAGCTTGTGAGTTTACATACAGAGCAGTACAGCTTGTAAGTAGGACTCAGTATTTGATATCATGTAAAATGTATCATCATCATGCACCATGCTTTGTGGTGAAGGCCATGATGTTCCTCCTCAGTCATCTGTCCTCTGTGTTTTTTCCACGCCACTCTGTCAACTCATCCAGCATTTTCTCCATCTGTAAATGTCTGTCTCTGACACCATCAATTTTCCTGGTAGTCTAGACTCCATCAAGTAGCATACCCAACCAAAACTAGTCATTGTCTTGCACTGGTGTAGGTGATCAAGTGTCTTTGTGAGTTAGCCCCTTGCTGCACTCAGATGTTGGTGTAAGATTGATTGCATCTGTGTTTAGTGAGGAGCACAGGCTGCAACATTTTCTTGTTGTCTTGCAACGGCAAACATCAGTTGTGTTTACAAGTTGTAGCTGGCCTGATATATTAGTTAGTTAGTTAGTCGACAGATCATCCTCACTGCACATCGAACCTTTCACTCCATAAGTGCCTCGGATCCCCTCCTCCGTAAATCCCCCAGCGTGTCGCGGCTAATGACACCAGTTCTGTTTTGGTTTATTAATCTTCTTTGGCTTCCTGCTTAGTGTTCTTGTTTGACCACACTTCTTTTAACTTGCTGTTCTCGCAGTCTGACCATGGTTGTAGATTAACAGTCATCACTTCGTTCTTGCAAATGACTTCTTTTAGAGCAATTAGTAAATCAGCCTGGTCTATGGCTTGTCTGTCCTCCCCAGTAGGCTGATATATTTGCTGTAACTGTTAGTCATGTGACCCCATCATTATGGCAGAGATTACAGAAATATATCTATTGTAATTGTTAGAGCACTGTCTGATTAGACCAGCGTGAGCCTGGATAAACTGTTAGTTTGAGCGTGGCAGTGTTAATCAGACAGTGCACGTGTACTGGGTGAGTGGTTCACTGAGGTCGCAGGAAACCATGCACATTTATTGATGATAGAAAAGCCAAGGTCGGGCTAATCCAAGACTGGTAATGGTGTGAGATGTTAAGCCATAACACTGCAGGCTTATTGGTATGTCACATGGTGATGAAGATTACAGAGCAGAGGTTGTGGAAAGACATGTTTACCCACACCATACTGTCTCATTAATAACTAATGAAGCATGATTGTTTAATGAGAGAAACCTGTAACTCTGCCCTGGCAATGACATTTATTCCAGGTTTGTGTGGTGGACATGACAAGTGGGCGGGAGCTGTCAGACTCCAGTTTAATGTCCAATGTCATGAATACTAGCCTGGTTTCTATGCAGAATCATCTCTCACCACAGATGGATGTTGGTGGAGCAGGAGGAACGTCGCCATCTTGTAAGTATCGGTTACACTTCCAAGTCGACTCTCAGCTAGGTTTGGTATGTTTTTCAGAGGCCATCTTCATTGCATACATATCATCATCATCAAGTGCTCTAGCCAGCTGGCGTAGGCATTCATGGCTCTCCACAGATCTCGGTCTTTGGTTTTCTGGATCAACTCTGCTGCTGATATTCCTCCATGCCACCGTCTCAATCCATCCAGCATCATTTCTCTTGGTCTGCCTCTGCCTCTCTTCCCCTCGATCTTTCCAGTTGTCATGATGTTCTCCAGTGCCTCTCTTCTCCAATGCCTCTCTTCTCATTACATGACCAACATTTGTAAAACGGAATAGAGATCTACAGATTAGTTCATGATCATCATCTGCCATGCCAAACAATGGAGGCAATCAAGCTTCGCTATATCCATCTGTGCCATCCTTGATGTTTGACTGCTGACTGTCTCCATTGCTACTTTGTCAGTACATCCAGTACATTCTCTCTCTGTTGACTGCTGACTGTCTCCAGTGCCATTTTGTCAACATATCCAGTACATTTCCCCACTGTTGACTGCTGACTTGTCTCCAGTGCCATTTTGTCAATATATCCAGTACATTTCCCCACTGTTGACTGCTGACTGTCTCCAGTGCCATTTTGTCAATATATCCAGTACATTTCCCCACTGTTGACTGCTGACTGTCTCCAGTGCCATTTTGTCAATATATCCAGTACATTTCCCCACTGTTGACTGCTGACTGTCTCCAGTGCCATTTTGTCAATATATCCAGTACATTTCCCCACTGTTGACTGCTGACTTTTGTCTCCAGTGCCATTTTGTCAACATATCCAGTACATTTCCCCACTGCTGACTGTCTCCAGTGCCATTTTGTCAACATATCCAGTACATTTCCCCACTGTTGACTGCTGGTTGTCTCCAGTACTACTTTGTCAATACATCCAGTACATTCTCCCTCTGTTGACGGCTGAATGTCTCCAGTACTACTTTGTCAATACATCCAGTACATTCTGACTCTGTTGATCTGTCTTTAATACTGTTGACTTTTCTGTTGTGTAAACTGTCTGCAGACACTTCCTTCTGATAGTGTGTTGCATACCTTTGCAGGACTTTGCAATCAACCCCAGTATTTTTTGGCTGCTTGTGATTTTATTTTAGACAATTTCACATTCAGCAGTTTGTTATTGCTTTCTGAACTACCAGCGCTCATACCTTTGTGAAACCAGTGCCAGGCAGTGTGCTTCTGAATCGTCTGCGACTCATTTTGAACTCAAACCCAGTTATGGGGAGTTGTGAAATGCCCTTAAGTCACAGACACCGACCTCCTTCAGATAATGTGACCAAAATGTGACAATTGTTTTATCTTGGAGAGTAACCTGTCATATGGAAATTTCTGGATCAAGCTCTGGTCATTTGCTGTGTGAGGGAATTCCTCTATATCAGCTCTTGTCATTTGCTGTGTGAGGAATGCCTATATATCAGCTCTTGTCATTTGCTGTGTGAGGAATGCCTATATATCAGCTCTTGTCATTTGCTGTGTGAGGAATGCCTATATATCAGCTCTTGTCATTTGCTGTGTGAGGAATGCCTATATATCAGCTCTTGTCATTTGCTGTGTGAGGAATGCCTACATATCAGCTCTGGTCATTTGCTGTGTGAGGGATTCCTCTATATCAGCTCTTGTCATTTGCTGTGTGAGGAATGCCTATATATCAGCTCTTGTCATTTGCTGTGTGAGGGATTCCTCTATATCAGCTCTGATCATTTGCTGTGTGAGGGATTCCTCTATATCAGCTCTGGTCATTTGCTGTGTGAGGGATTCCTCTATATCAGCTCTTGTCATTTGCTGTGTGAGGAATGCCTATATATCAGCTCTTGTCATTTGTTGTGTGAGGAATGCCTATATATCAGTTCTGGTCATTTGCTGTGTGAGAGATTCCTCTATATCAGCTCTTGTCATTTGCTGTGTGAGGAATGCCTATATATCAGCTCTTGTCATTTGCTGTGTGAGGAATGCCTATATATCAGCTCTTGTCATTTGCTGTGTGAGGAATGCATATATATCAGTTCTGGTCATTTGCTGTGTGAGAGATTCCTCTATGTCAGTTCTGGTCAGTTGCTGTGTGAGGGATTCCTCTATATCAGCTCTGGTCATTTGCTGTGAGGGATTCCTCTACATCAGCTCTGGTCATTTGCTGTGTGAGGGATTCCTCTATATCAGCTCTGGTCATTTGCTGTGAGGGATTCCTCTATATCAGCTCTGGTCATTTGCTGTGTGAGGGATTCCTCTATATCAGCTCTGGTCATTTGCTGTGTGAGAGATTCCTCTATATCAGCTCTTGTCATTTGCTGTGTGAGGGATTCCTCTATGTCAGCTCTGGTCATTTGCTGTGTGAGGGATTCCTCTATATCAGCTCTGGTAATTTGCTGTGTGAGGGATTCCTCTATATCAGCTCTTGTCATTTGCTGAGTGAGGGATAGACTGGCTGCCTATTGTTCTGTGCACTCCGGCCTACAAAATGTGATGTTCCGAACACTTCACACTACCCACAGCCTACAAAATGTAATGTTCCAAACTCTTCATGCACCCACAGCCTACAAAATGTAATGTTCCAAACTCTTCATACACCCACAGCCTACAAAATGTAACGTTCCAAACTCTTCACACACCCACAGCCTACAAAATGTGATGTTCCAAACACTTCACACACCCTACAAAATGTAACGTTCCAAACTCTTCACACACCCACAGCCTACAAAATGTAATGTTCCAAACTCTTCACACACCCACTGCCTACAAAATGTAACGTTCCAAATTCTTCACACACCCACAGCCTACAAAATGTAATGTTCCAAACTCTTCACACACCTACAGCCTACAAAATGTGATGTTCCGAACACTTCACACACCCACAGCCTACAAAATGTAACATTCCAAACTCTTCACACACCCACAGCCTACAAAATGTGATGTTCCAAACTCTTCACACACCCACAACCTACAAAATGTTACGTTCCAAACTCTTCACACAGCCACAGCCGGTTCTTGCCTAATATTATCCATCTGTGCTGTGGCGCTTGGGTTACAAACATGGCAATCCCGCATACCACGTTTGAAACACAGCTGCAGAGGATTTGGAAGCAGACTGCCTTGCATTAGCTTTCATACAATGGTATGAATTTCTGTCATTCAGGAAGCAATAGCAAACTACTGTACGTAAACTTGCCTAGTGAATCACAAACAGCCTAGAAATGCTGGGGTTGACAGCCATGTCCTGTAAAAGATATGCAACTAACTTTACCTGTATGTATATTATCCTGTTCCTGTTCTGAGATGTTGCAAACTCAAGCCAGCAGTGCTTACAGAGTAGCCTGTGTAATATTTTATTAAAACAGCAGAAGTCAAGTTTCCTTGAATATAAAGCACATTGCACACATGTTGCTAACACACGTTTGTATAGACCAGTCGGCTCTCAAGGGTGATGGGGTCAGAATCACACCGGTCACCTTTTATTTCCCAAGACATTTCGTGGTGCCAATTTTAGGCTGGTTCAACTTGGCAGACCAGGTCAGTTACACAAAATCAGAACCTATCCTTATGTGACTTGAATCTCTGACCACTGGGACGGCAGACCAGTGTCTAGCCACCACACTGTCGCGGCTCCTGATTTTATTCATGGTTTTATTATTGATTTTATTGATAATTTTATTGACGATTTTATTGATGGTTTTATTAATGATTTTATTGATGTTTTTATTGATTTTATTGATGGTTTTATTAATGAATTTATGATGAGTTTATTGGCACTGACATTCAAAAACATACTGCTGTTGGGGTGTTAAATGTTATGCCTTCAAATATTCTAGGCTGGGGCATAGTGAGGTGAGGTGACGGGCTCCCTTCTTCACCATCTTTCTACAAACAGTTCCTAGAAAGTTACAAACACTATCTGGTACTTGTTTTGTGTGGCTGGGTTGATCACAGAACTGTACTGATTTGAACAAAAAATCTGGCCACTGCTGAGCATTGAACTCTGACCACTGTCTAGGCAGGCAAGTGCGCTATGGTTATAGATAGGTCTAATCAAACAGCAGCCTGATTGCACTGTGGCCAGTTTGACAGATGGATGACTTTTTCTGCTATCTGAAGTTACCTACTGTCTTTCTAGGCGACGTCAGTATATTTATTACATTTTCTCATTTTGAAGACAATGAGCGTTTGTGTCTGATTTTGCATCTCCATAACTTTGTGGCTTAGGGGTAGTGAATGCGTTCTCACAGTCCCCAATGTACAGGCTCCTGATGTACAGACTCCTGATGTACTGGCTCCTGATGTACTGGCTCCTGATGTACTGGCTCCTGATGTACTGGCTCCTGGTGTACAGGCTCCTGATGTACTGGCTCCTGATGTACTGGCTCCTGATGTACTGGCTCCTGATGTACTGGCTCCTGATGTACTGGCTCCAGGGTTTGAAGCCAGTCGCAGGTGATTTGGGAGCAGATTGCTTTGCGCTGATTTCAAAGGAAAAATTACCTAGAAAATCACCAGTGGTCAATAAATGCTAGTGTTGATGGCAGTGTTCTGTAAAGTACATGCAGCTAATGTTTGTAGCTTTAAAATGTGGAATGTATATTTGTTTTACCTTGGAATGAAGAAAAAAAAAACAACCTTACATTGCAGCTATGTTATTATTGTTTAAAAGAAAACAGAAATGCTTGTTGAAATTGGGACCAGGACCTCAAGCTTAAATGAAACAGGCAAACATACTTTAATGTATTATAACAGTGCCACTCCTCCTACTGAAGATATTTGTACTTGTTTTCAGGTCTCAGTAATTCTAACAGCAGTGAGGAATGTTGGCAGCAAATCCTCAAACCCATGAACAAGTTAACCCCCCAAGCCATGCCAAATCCTGCCTGTGTGGAAATCTGTAAGGCCAGCTCCTCAGAGTTAGGCCCAGCAGTCAAAGATGCAGACAACCTCAAACAGAACATGCAGCGTTTTCTCCAGGCTCGACATCAGCTGCTTGAAGAACAGAACCGCATGCTGGGAAGTGATGGAGAATCTTACTTTGGTGAAAATGTTTTGTCCCTCTCCGTATCGGAGGACGGTCACGCTATACTGGAAGGCGGTGGTAATGGATGTTGGCAGCCTAAAAATGTGTTTGCAGTGCCGAAGAATCCACCACCAATTTCAATTCAGCACATGAGAGGCCGGTCAGCATTTCACATTCTCAGACCCTCATCTACTCCATTGGGAAAACACAGCAAGCCAGAAACAGTTGACCTGGATGCTGTTAGGAAGCTCAGCCCCTGTGCATTTCCTCATAGCACCCCATTCTCCTCTGCATTTTCCCGTTCTCCATCTGCCCCACCCGCACCCCTCTTTCCTCACAGAGATTCAGATGAGGAGGAAGACGAAGAGGAAGATGGTGGGAGTGACAGTGAAAATGATCCCTATATTCGTCAAATCTTGGAACAGTTTAACAAAGATCGCATGGCTGCAGTCAACGACGACAGTCGCAGACTCTCTGAAGGATGTGGTATACCTAAGAGGGTAAGCATTTGATATAATTTGATAGCATGTATCAATGTCATCTTCTTCTTTGGCCCTGTATTGGGAGATAATCCCTCACTCAGCTGACCCCAAGCCTTCGTGTCAGAGTAATTAACTAGTGCTAAGAACATCTCTCTCTCTCTCTCTCTCTCTCTCTCTCTCTCTCTCTCTCTCTCTCTCTCTCTCTCTCTCTCTCGTGTGCACACACACACACACACACACACACGCACGTCGTGCACACACACACACACACACAGAGAGGTGTGTGGTGTTTGTGAGCAGTTCTCTCTCTAAATTGTTGTGTGTTGTGAGCGAAGGTCTACTCCCCGAGCTAATAGCATTAGTGACGAGAGAGCCTACATTTGACTATTGCATACATTTCATTGCTATATATCTATTTCCGCTTGTTGGCTGAGCACAAAATTAAATGGGCTGGAAATGTTTGTCACAGTCTAGCACCATATGCTCTGTGGGCCATAAGGCATGTTCAATGGTCCTTAACTTTAAAAACATTTGCCAGTACACTGTAGCACAGGGAACATTGTTGTTTAGATGAGGTTTGGAACTCCTTTCATTTCTCTTTCATCTCATACATGTGGTAAGCTAGGGTCTTATGAAATGGTTTAATACATCAGTGAATCTAAGTTTCCCATCAACTATGCAAGTCACGTAGTTGCACAATTCCAACTTCGAACCATTGAAATAACATACCTACTGTGCTTTGACATAGTGGTTGGTGTGCTTGCCTGCCAAGACAGTGGTTCGGGTTTAATCCCCAGCAGAAGCAGCTATTTATTTTTAACCAGTTGGACTCTGGGGTCAACCCAGCCTCATAAAACTGTCAGAATTGCCTGAGAAGGAAAGATGGTAAAGAAGTGAATTGGCCTGCCCACCTCACGTGCCATGGCCTAGATTATGTGAAGGCCTAACACCTTGTATCCTAGTGGCAGTATTTGCTATGGGACTTTTGTTGTTGTAAATGTGGTTTGCTCATGACCTGTGTTAGGCCAGTGGAGAGTGCTCCAGCCTACCAGTAAAACTTTCAGGATATAGTTCAAATGTATCAGGCATTTCTCTTGAGAGGAAAGGAGCTGGAGACTGTAAAACATATTATTGTGTTTTAGTGTATGTGATATTGTCATATTACACCCCTAACGAGGTATCTGCTAGAGTCACGTTACTTTTAAAATGATTTCAAGTCTCTGCGCCCACTCTAAGCTGAGATGTAAACTTTGTTTAGACCAGTTCATGTTGCATGGACTTCCTTCACTCATATCTGACTATGGGTTGATGAACACCATCAACAGAAAGCCTGCAGCTTCATAGTCAGGCGTTTCTGTCCTTGGGTTCTTTTCTGTTCTGCTTGTTGCAGTAGTCGCCTTTCACCGAGTGCAAGATGATTCCTTACAGTGCTGTCACAAGCCTTTTCTCAGGTTTTGTAACTCTGCCCAACATTTTCATGTCTTATTTACTGTCATCTACTGTCAAATAGACTGCTTCTGGTACCATTAGTATTGGGACTTTTCTCTGGTTATAGAAGAATATGATGGAGCACATATGAGATTGTTCTGAGTGCTGTGATGTCAGTTCTTGACTCAGCTTAACTCAACTCTTGAGGTCTCCCATGTCGGACAGGTAAAGAGGAAGTGCTGGGTCACAAACTGGACACAATGGTGCAGTGTGTCTCTCAAGTAGCAGGTTCTGAGTCACAAACTGGACACAATGGTGCAGTGTCTCTCTCAAGTAGCAGGTTCTGAGTCACAAACTGGACACAATGGTGCAGTGTCTCTCTCAAGTAGCAGGTTCTGAGTCACAAACTGGACACAATGGTGCAGTGTCTCTCTCAAGTAACAAGTTCTGAGTCACAAACTGGACACAATGGTGCAGTGTCTCTCTCAAGTAGCAGGTTCTGAGTCACAAACTGGACACAATGGTGCAGTGTCTCTCTCAAGTAGCAGGTTCTGAGTCACAAACTGGACACAATGGTGCAGTGTCTCTCTCAAGTAGCAGGTTCTGAGTCACAAACTTGACACAATGGTGCAGTGTCTCTCTCAAGTAGTGGGTCCTATGCAAAACATCGATGTCATCACAGTGCACCATCAAATATTTCTAGCCATGTTCCCTGCCTCAAGCATTCTAATGCTGCTGGTGTCATCACAGTGCACCGCACCATCAAATACTTCTAGCCATGTTCCCTGCCTCATGCATTCTCATGTTCCTGGTGTCATCACAGTGCACCAACAAATACTTCTAACCATGTTCCCTGAATCATGCATTCTCATGCTCCTGGTGTCATCACAGTGCACCAACAAATACTTCTAGCCATGTTCCCTGCTTCATGCATTCTCATGCTCCTGGTGTCATCACAGTGCACCAACAAATACTTCTAGCCATGTTCCCTGAATCATGCATTCTCATGCTCCTGGTGTCATCACAGTGCACCAACAAATACTTCTAGCCATGTTCCCTGCTTCATACATTCTCATGCTCCTGGTGTCATCACAGTGCACCAACAAGTACTTCTAGCCATGCTCCCTGCTTCATACATTCTCATGCTCCTGGTGTCATCACAGTGCACCAACAAGTACTTCTAGCCATACTCCCTGCTTCATACATTCTCATGCTCCTGGTGTCATCACAGTGCACCAACAAGTACTTCTAGCCATGCTCCCTGCTTCATACATTCTCATGCTCCTGGTGTCATCACAGTGCACCAACAAGTACTTCTAGCCATGCTCCCTGCTTCATGCATTCTCATGCTCCTGGTGTCATCACAGTGCACCAACAAGTACTTCTAGCCATGCTCCTGCTTCATACATTCTCATGCTCCTGGTGTCACCACAGTGCACCAACAAGTACTTCTAGCCATGCTCCCCTGCTCATAGCATTCTCATGCTTCCTGGTGTCACCACAGTGCATCCAACAAAGTACTTCTAGCCATGCTTCCCTGCTTCATAGCATTCTCATGCTCCTGGTGTCATCACAGTGCACCAACAAGTACTTCTAGCCATGCTCCCTGCTTCATAGCATTCTCATGCTTCCTGGTGTCATCACAGTGCACCAACAAGTACTTCTAGCCATACTCCTGCTTCATACATTCTCATGCTCCTGGTGTCACCACAGTGCACCCAAGTACTTAGCCATGCTCCCTGCTTCATAGCATTCTCATGCTTCCTGGTGTCATCACAGTGCACCAACAAGTACTTCTAGCCATGCTCCCTGCCTCATGCATTCTCATGCTCCTGGTGTCATCACAGTGCACCAACAAGTACTTCTAGCCATGCTCCCTGCCTCATGCATTCTCATGTTCCTGGTGTCATCACAGTGCATCAACAAGTACTTCTAGCCATGCTCCCTGCCTCATGCATTCTCATGCTCCTGGTGTCATCACAGTGCACCAACAAGTACTTCTAGCCATGCTCCCTGCTTCATACATTCTCATGCTCCTGGTGTCATCACTAGTGCACCAACAAGTACTTCTAGCCATGTTCCCTGCTTCATACATTCTCATGCTCCTGGTGTCATCACAGTGCATCAACAAATACTTCTAACCATGTTCCCTGAATCATGCATTCTCATGCTCCTGGTGTCATCACAGTGCATCAACAAATACTTCTAACCATGTTCCCTGCCTCATGCATTCTCATGTTCCTGGTGTCATCACAGTGCACCAACAAATACTTCTAGCCATGTTCCCTGCTTCATACATTCTCATGCTCCTGGTGTCATCACAGTGCACCAACAAATACTTTTAGCCATGCTCCCTGCTTCATACATTCTCATGCTCCTGGTGTCATCACAGTGCACCAACAAGTACTTCTAACCATGTTCCCTGCTTCATACATTCTCATGTTCCTGGTGTCATCACAGTGCATCAACAAGTACTTCTAACCATGTTCCCTGCCTCATACATTCTCATGCTCCTGGTGTCATCACAGTGCATCAACAAGTACTTCTAGCCATGTTCCCTGCCTCATGCATTCTCATGTTCCTGGTGTCATCACAGTGCACCAACAAGTACTTCTAGCCATGTTCCCTGCCTCATGCATTCTCATGCTCCTGGTGTCATCACAGTGCATCAACAAATACTTCTAACCATGTTCCCTGCCTCATGCATTCTCATGTTCCTGGTGTCATCACAGTGCATCAACAAGTACTTCTAGCCATGCTCCCTGCTTCATACATTCTCATGCTCCTGGTGTCATCACAGTACACCAACAAATACTTCTAACCATGTTCCCTGCCTCATGCATTCTCATGTTCCTGGTGTCATCACAGTGCACCAACAAGTACTTCTAGCCATGTTCCCTGCCTCATGCATTCTCATGCTCCTGGTGTCATCACAGTGCATCAACAAATACTTCTAACCATGTTCCCTGCCTCATGCATTCTCATGTTCCTGGTGTCATCACAGTACACCAACAAGTACTTCTAGCCATGTTCCCTGCCTCATGCATTCTCATGTTCCTGGTGTCATCACAGTGCACCATCAATTACTTCTAGCCATGTTCCCTGAATCATGTATTCTCATGCTCCTGGTGTCATCACAGTGCACCAACAAATACTTCTAGCCATGTTCCCTGAATCATGCATTCTCATGCTCCTGGTGTCATCACAGTGCACCCACATGGCCAGCCAAACAGAGGGACCCCTAAAACACTCGGAGAGGAGAAGAGATGAATAATATGTGAAGGAATGGGAGATGCTGTAGGCGATAGCATTAGATAGTAGGGTTTGGAGTGAGTTCTTAAGAACTGTGCTCCACCGGAGGGTACAACACAGAGGTTGAACAATTGCATGGACGGGTTGCACACAGGTCTGTTTACATGCTATTGTTTCTGACTTCTGCTGGTAAATAACATGTCTGTTTATTTGCCTCATCAGAAAGATGCTGTTGCTGCAGCCAGTGTGGAGAAATGGACCAAGACAGGATCATTCAGGAGGGGTGACGTATCAGCCTTCAAGCAGTCTTTCACCCAGTCATTGGAGGTGAGTACTGAGAGAGAATGAATGAATGAATGAACAGTTATTTTCAAGGTCTTAACAATTGGGCAAACAGCCTGACACATAATGTACACCCTAGAACCCCTCTTATATTTAAAAAAAAAATACATAGGGTACACCCCCCCCCCCCCCCCCCCCCAATATTTTTTAAAAAAAATAAAATAAATT
Organism: Cepaea nemoralis; assembly: GCA_014155875.1. Lineage (NCBI taxonomy): Eukaryota > Metazoa > Mollusca > Gastropoda > Stylommatophora > Helicidae > Cepaea > Cepaea nemoralis. The sequence continues at coordinate 7,499 of JACEFZ010027526.1, read as the reverse complement.
TTGGGAATGTTAGTCTACATTTATGTGGTTTTGTTTCAGTATCTAAAAATAAAAAAAATTGGGAATGTTTTTTCAGTGTCTAAAAATTAACAAATTTAGGTGTTAGTCTTTTTTTTTTTTTTTTTCAGTGTCTAAAAATAAAACAATTTGGGAATGTTTTGTCAGTGTCTAAAAATTAACAAATTTAGGGGTGTTAGTCTATTTTTTTTTTTTTCAGTGTCTAAAAATAAAAAATGTGGAACATTCTATTCAGTCCTCAACATTCCATTCCGGGACAAACATTCCGATCCAGGACAAGTTTTAATTTTCTCTCGGGGCAAAGTTTATTACACAGGTAAAATTACTGGTTTCATACTTTGGTCTACTTTTGTATTTTTTACCACATTAAAAATGAACATAAAAGATTTATTGTGGAATGAAAACTTAACAAATAGACATAACAATCCTTTATTACCAAAAACTACAAGAGGAATAATTGTTGGCAAATCTGGTTGTGGGAAAACAAATTTACTGTTAAATCTACTTCTAAATGATGGATGGTTGGATTATGATAATTTACAAGTCTTCGGAAAATCTCTTTTTCAGCCAGAAAATAAGATAGTTAAGACAGGATTTGAGCAAAAATTACCGAAAACAATTATTTCTAATTTGTTTAATTCAAGAGAATGTTGTGTAGATAAGAATATATCACCTCATCAAATATTAGAAGAAGCAGGAAAAATATGCCAAAATAAAACTTCAATAAAATGTTGTTTCTATGAAAACGCAAATGAAGTTCCAGATCCAAGAGAACTTAATTCTACAGATAAAAACTTAAACATATTTGATGATCTTTTACTTGAAAAACAGAATAAATGTGAGGATTATTATGTCAGGAGTAGACACAGTAATGTTGATTGTTTTTATTTAGCTCAAAATTATTTCAAATTGCCTAGGCAAACTATCAGAGAAAATGCTAATTTCATTTGTTTATTCAAACAAGACGCAAAAAATCTTAATCATATTTATTTACAATGATCATGTAAGTACTGATATGCCAATAGAAGAGTTTAAGAAGCTTTGTAAAAAGTGTTGAGAACAACCATATGGGTTTATTGTTATAGATAATTCTAGCGATAAATACAATGGAAAATAAAGATATAAATTAGACATCTTTTATTTTCTCCATTAAAACGGAAGAAATTCTAAAAGAAATTGCAAAAAACACCAGACCCAAATTCTCACACCAATTTGTTGTCTCCAGTAATAAGATGATGTTTAATACTGCATTTAATTCACCATTAGAATTAGATAAAGATAACCATTATGAAATTGCTTTAGTGAATTTGGAGACGTATTATTCTTTTCCTAATATTAGCGAAGGTAACGACAAGTTGCCTGCGAATAACCTATTTGAATATTCAAGAGACAGCGGAAAAACATGGATAAAAATATTTATACCAGACGGAGCATATGAACTTAAAGCTTTAAATTCAAGAATTCAAAGTTTGATTAACCCAGTCCTGTTTAAAAAAAAAATAAAGCTTCTGGCACTTCTCAGATAGGAGATTTTGGTATAGTAATTGAACCAAATAAAGAAACTCTAAGATCCATCATGACTATAAAAGCAGGATATAAATTAAGTTTTATAGAGAAGAATACATTTGCTAATTTATTAGGATTTCAAAATAAAATATATGAATCAGGCACTCACGAATCAGAACATATTGTAAATATTATGCACATAAATAGCATTTTAATTCATCTAAACATTATAAATGGAAGTTTTGTTAATGGATCAAGAAGTCCTGGTATCTATTCTTTCTTTCCAAACGTATTTCCGGGTAGAAAAATTGTTGAGAAACCACATAACCTAGTTTTTTTGCCAGTTACTATGAAAACTATAAAAGATTTAAAAGTAACAATTATAAAAATTATCAAAATAACCAACTTTTAAATTTAAGAGGTGAAACCGTTACTATAAGTTTTCATATAAGAGAAATATAAGAGTAGCTATAAGAGTAGCTATAAGACTAAAAAATCCTTTAAAAATTGCTGAAAGATAATTGCATTTAAAAAATGGCTACAACATATGAACAAGTAAAATTACATATCTCTGATAATCAAAAAGATAAAATAAAAAACGCTTTAAAAGATAAAACATCGGTTACAATTAGAATAAATAATGAAATAGGTAATGATGTTTTAGCCTTAACAAAAAGACAAATAAACAAATTAGAAAAAGCATTTGCTCAAAATAAGGGAGCTGATATTACTCTGAGTAGAAAACAAATAAAATATAATATGAAGATTGAAGGAGGTTTATTGGCTGCATTAGCTGGTATGGCATTACCCCTACTTAAAACAGCACTTCCAGCCATGGCAAAATCATTAGGAATTGGAACCTTAACTGGTTTAGCTTCTAGTGGAGTTCAAAAATTAATCGGAAACGGTTTATATTTATCAAAAGGTGGTTGTGTTTGTCAAATTGAATCAGATGGGAAAGGTCTTTATTTAAATCAGATAAAAGGTAGCGGATTAGAATTACAGGGAGATGGACTATACTTATCAAGATAAGGAAATATTTATGACGGTAGTGGATTTCTAGGTGATTTAGTTAAAAATATTCCAGTTCTAAATATGCTATTTTAATAATCTTGAGACAAATTTTTGTCTTAAAAATGAAAGTAAAAGAAAGAATATATCCTATTTTACCTACCACACCACCACAAAATCAATAGAAGCTAACAACTACAGAATTCAGAAAATTCTTGATATTCAAAACTGTTTTGAAAAAAATAAAGAAGAGAGAAGAAAGACATTAAAAAAATATACTAAAGCATTATCAGCATTCAATACCACTGACACGGTTTTAACAGCTGCTGCAATAGGAACAGGAGTTGCGGGAGTTGGTTTATTAACAACAATTGTTGCAGCTCTAATCGTTTTAGGAATGGAAATTGGTGCATTAGGAATGGGAGCAGAAAGTATTATAATAAAATTTATAAATAAAAAATTACAACATAAAGCCTTTAAACATAGACAGATTTTAACAGCTGCTGCAATAGGAACAGGAGTCGCGGGAGTTGGTTTATTAACAACAATTGTTGCAGCACCAATCGTTTTAGGAATGGAAATTGGTGCATTAGGAATGGGAGCAGGAAGTATTATAATAAAATTTATAAATAAAAAATTACAACATAAAGCCGATAAACATAGACAGATTTTAACAGCTGCTGCTATAGGAACAGGAGTCGCGGGAGTTGGTTTATTAACAACAATTGTTGCAGCACCAATCGTTTTAGGAATGGAAATTGGTGCATTAGGAATGGGAGCAGGAAGTATTATAATAAAATTTATAAATAAAAAATTACAACATAAAGCCGATAAACATAGACAGATTTTAATTTTATCAGAAGCAAAACTTAACACAATTCATAATCATATTTCCAAAGCACTTGAAGACGGAAGAATTTCTGAAGAAGAATTTAAACTTATTTTAGAAGAAGAAACCAAATTTAGAGAGATGAAAGAAGAGATAAGAAAACATGCTGTAAAAGTTAACTATGTCGCTTCATTAGAAAACGAAAAACAAGAAATGATGCAAAAAAATGAAGTTTTTTTTTTAGACTCTGGAAAAATAAAATAAAACTTAAAGTAGTTTTAAGATTAAGTTTTAAAATATTATTAGAAGTTAATACTAAAAATTAATATTTTAAAATGTCTTTATTAAATATTATAGATCCGAAAAAAAGAGATCAAATGATTAATGAATTTCTTCAAACAAAAAGAAATATTCAATTAAATAATATGAGTGAAAGACTTAGAAATATTGAAATGAAAAGAGAGTTTACCAAAGTGTTTTCTCCTGTAACAGAAAGTCAACAAAAAGCAGCAGAAGCTACCATGAAGGGCTTCCAGAAAGCAATAGCAGAAATTAATAAAACAACTCCTAAACAATTAGCAATAGAATCTCCAGCAACATTATCATTAGCAACAAAAGGGCGTAAAATAGGTGATACGGCATTTGGATTATATGATAAAGAAGGTAAAATGTGTATAGGAAATAAAGAAGCTGCGATTGATATTGTAATAGGAGATATAAAATATAAAGTATCTCCAGGATTATTAGAATTAATAACTAGTAACCACAAAATTATACAGAAGATGATAGAAATACATATAAGGAAATACTAATTACAACTGGAGCTTTATGGACTAAAGATGATCCAAATACCAAAAAAGCAAAATCAGGTACGGGTGATAAATATTATAATATCATAAAACCAATAAGAGATGAAATAATTGGTCAAAAACTAATACCAATTGAAGATAATTCCGAAGTGCTATTAACCCTTTACAGGGCAGATGCTTGTCAGTTTTGTAGCCCTGAACGGGCAAGATTTTTTCAGGTTCTGTAAAATTTCGGGTCGCGTTAGTAAAAACATCACAAATAAGGTGTTTTTCAACTGATTTTAGTTAAATAAACAACACAATGATGGGAAAAGCATGCAGAATATGTTACTCACGTGATTGTTGCCGGTAATCCATATATGAACACAAATATTTACGAAATACGGCATGTTGTTTGTGATTTTCCGTCATCTATGCGGCAATTTACAAACACATTTTCAGAATCATAATCACTTTCTTTAAAGTCCGACTCACGACTGCTAATGCAAAGTAATGCTTTGCACTGATATCTAGCTCCGATTAATAATCAACTTCGTGCCCTTTAATGTCATTTAAATTGAACAGAGCGAAATCTCAGCTATCACTTGAAGAATCGCCAAAATCCATTTTGAAAAACAGCGTAAAAATCCCGAAAACTATCAAAAAAAGTCCGCAAAAGTCTGTTCAAATTCATTGTAGCGTGTTTACAAATGGCGGCCACGTTGTCAAGCTATCGGCGAAAGTGAAAGTAGTCGTCGGAAGTGTCGGAAAGCCGAGAGATCACGTTTTTACAATGCATAATAGTATCGGCCGGAATCGGACGCTAGGCTCGTTTTAAGCGATCGGCCGGTAATGGCCGCTATGCCTTGTAAAGGGTTAAAAAGGTTTAATATCTTAAAATCAAGTAAAGAAGCGGGACATAGTAACGTTGTTACTGAGATGAATGCTAGAGTTAGGAGTTATTGATAAAGAACAAAAGAACAATATGAAACTTATAATAAACAAAATTAAAATATTAAAAATGCCTTTAATTATAAAAAATATAAAAAAAAATATTTTAAAGGAGAAGGATTTTTTGATAGTTTATTATCTACTATTACCTCGAAAGTTGTACAAGATGTAGCAAAGGAAGTAGTTGTAAATGTTGGTAAGAAAGCCGCAACAGAATTAGGTAATAAAGCTAGTGAAAAAGTTATAAAAAAAATATTTCCCCCAACAAGTAATAACACACAAGAAGTAAAACTTCTAGCAGAACAATTTTTTCCAAGAGGAAGTGGGTTAAAAAGTCCTTCTATTAGAAGAGTCTGAAATTTCAGTGGCTAAAAAATGGATACAATAAAAATATATAATGAAATAGATAAAAAAAATAAATCTTATAATTTCAAAATACAGCTGAAAATTTGCAGAGCATGAAATTAAATTGTTTATATATAATATAATTCTCTTATTTACTTTAACTCTTTTATTTTGTTATTTAATTTATTTAACAATCTATTAGCTGCTTTTTCTTTATATTTCAATTTAGTTGAATCAACTATTTCATTATATTTTTTATTTGATTTTTCAATTATTTCATTATTTAATTATTTCATTATTTAATTTCATCATCATCATCAAGTGCCGTGCCGGCTGGCGTAGGCGTTCATGGCTCTTCATAGATCTCGGTCTTTGGTTTTCTGGATCAACTCTGGTGCTGATATTCCTCCATGCCACCGTCTCAATCCATCCAGCATCACTTCTCTTGGTCTACCTCTGCCTCTCTTCCCCTCGATCTTTCCAGTTGTTACGATGTTCTCCAATTCCTCTCTTCTCATCACGTGACCGAAAAAAGATGTTTGTCTCTGTCTTATTGTTGTATATAATGTTCTAGTTTCATTAGCCTGTTTCAGGCACTCGTCGTTAGTTACTCTGGCAGTCCAAGGAATTCGCAACATTCGTCTCAGGAACCACATCTCTGTTGCTTCTAATTTCTTCTTAATTTGTTCATTTACGTTCCAAGATTCACTGCCATACAGCAAAACTGGTTCTACATAGCATTTCAGCACTCTCTTTCTTACATTCAGTGATAGTGACTTATTGCATAAGATACTCTTCATTTACTGAAAAGCGGTTTTTGCCTGCCCTATTCTACTCCTAATCTCTGTTGTACATCTTCCATCTGATGTTATAAATGCCCCTAGGTATCTAAAATTATCAACTTGGTTAAGGATTTTCCCTTCTATTTCTGTGTCACAATTTTGGTGTCATCATTTTCTTTGATATTACCATTGTTACTGTTTTCTTGATATTCAAGGAGAGTCCTTTCCTTGCACTCTCTGTTACTACAACGTCTAATAATTGTTGTAGGTCTGTTGAATTATCCGCCACCAATACTGTGTCATCTGCATAGCGTATATTATTTATATTATAACCTCCAACTAGTATTCCTGGCATCTCTTTGATCTCTCTCATTATTTAATTTATCATCACCAATTATGATTTCATATTCATTAATTAAACATTGTTGTTCTTCAATTTCTTCTTCATATTCAATCATTTGCTCACCAGCTAATTTGATCATTTCTTCATTGATAATATTTTTTATAGCATATTGTTTTAATAAATGATCTTTTGTTATATAATTTTGTTTATCAAGTTCTTTAATTTCCTCTTTAATTTCATCCTGTTTATTATTTTTTTTACCAATATTTTTATACTTTCCATTTTAAATATATAAATTTTATACGCTTTCAACTGCTTTGTCCACATCAAATTCCGCATATCCTAGTTTTTCTGAGGTCTTTTTAAGATGTCCGATTTTGTCTGATTTTGTCTTTTTTTGGGTCTTATTTTGTCTTGTTATTTTCTGCTATTTCTGCTAAATGTTTACTTCTTTCATATGCTTTTATTCCAGATCTATTCTTTGAAATAAAATCACAATATTCACATTTCTGAGGATTAAAGATAGTTTTTACTTTTTTCTTTTGAAACATTGTTTCATTAATTTTCATTGGCACCTTTCCGTCTTGACAGACGATAGTTTGGTACATTGTGCTTCAAAAAGGCTTAATAACTACGCCCCATGGCGGTGGCGAGCGTGGCTGGTAAGGCCAATTCTTGCTGCAAATGTTTGCCCACAGTAGATGTATGTGAAAACCTGGTCATTTCCACCATTGTGCACCATCTTACATCTCTCACGCTCTGTGTGTGCTTTATCTGCATTCATTTTCTCTTTTGTCTTTATTCCATTTCTGATGTTTGCCCTCCATGCAACACGTTCAGCGGCGACTTGCTCCCAATGTGCATTATCTATGCCTGTATCAATCATGTCCCGCTTACACACATCTTTGTATCATAGTAGAGACCCA